>VDFB02387844.1:0-104441 GCA_007258455.2 Sequoia sempervirens | reverse complement strand
TTGTTGGTGGGGTAGACAGGTGTAGGTAATGGTGAAAAAGATTGTGGTACCTCTTGGTGGGACAATGCTGGAGCTTCCATTCGTACTTGGATGATTTGATTGGAGCTGTTATTTGTACTTTCTTTGATCAGACATGGAAGGAGAGATTGAGCAAGAAGAAGCCATTGTATTGTTCCATTCAATCCCACAGTTTAATTGCACGTCTGCTATCAAGTCTTTAAATTTTCTTTAAGTCTTAGTTGATGGGGGTCAGTAAGCTCAAGCAATGGGCTTTTTTTTTAATGTTTGCATTAGTTAGCTTGCAATAGTTTTAAATGATGTTAGTTTTAAAATATTTATTAAAACAAAATGTAATTTGAATCATTTGAATGTTACCTACCATGTATTTGGTAAAATTTGTTGAGAAGGATTTGGACCTGCAAGTGTAAGAGTGATATATTGTAAGGGTGTACTAGTGGTTAAATTAGGCATTTCATTTATTTTGAAAAAGGGTACATATTACTTACATCACATAATGAGAGTGATCTTTATTTTTAAGAGGTATTATCTAAGGGATTAAAGAAGAGGTTGGAGGACCCATAGAATGATGAAGGTATTATTGTCGTCATGGATTTGCTTCTTATTTATACATTGTGTATATTGTATAAGAGACACCATATCATCATATTGTCTACCTTTTGGCTCAAGGGGGGTTTGTTCATGTAAGAAGGGATATGTTCCTTTTAACCTATAAGGATAGATATGTTCCCTAGATTTGTACCTACAAATTCAAAGTATGTATTGGTTCATAAAGGAAATCGTGGATGTAGAGTATGTCTTGGTTCACGGGTGGAGTGTTTTCACATATGGAGTGTTGCATCATGGATGCAAACTATATCTCATTTCACAAGTGAAATGGTGTACTTATGGATCATATTATGTCTTGAGTCACATGTGGATTGGTGTGCTTATGGATTGGATTATGTCTTGATTGACATGTATTGATGGATTGTAAGGGAATTATTGATATGTTTGATTAGGTGTGTCCTTGATGGTGTTTCATATTTTGGATTGTTTTTATGAGTCCACTACCATTGTTCCTACCTTTTTTTAGAGTGGTGTAATAAGAGGGGATTGTTGGAAACATTACATCTTAGTTAGTAACTTAATAATGTTACTAAAAAATGGTGTTAGCTTGTTATTGGTACATGATAGTTAATGAATAAATGTTCATTTTTTATAGCTAATTGCACCTAGGTTAGTTACAAATCAAAAAGTTGAAGGCTTTTCAAAATTCATTGTAATTTATTGTAAAATTTAACCAATCCCAAATAATACAATCTCATATATTATTTTGAAAGATTTTTAGAAACTCGATTAAAAGTCTTTCAGCTTTAAAGTAGTAAGGGATGGTCATTGTTGAATTCAATGGTCCTTACTATAGTGGAGGTGTTTGGACTAAAAGTTAGGAGTAATGAACGACTAATATATGATGAAGGGAAATTTGATGTTAAGTACCATCCTTCTACCCTATAAACCCTAATTATGATATGATAGTTCAACTATGATAAAGTAAGAAGATAAATTGATAAATGTTGCAATCTTCTTCTTAAATAGAGATGCCTTACCTTCTATAATTTATTGTGAATATTAGTTAGCCTCTATGTGGGGGAAGAAATTTGGAATATATATTATTTTTTATTGCATGATTCATATGGTTGTTTTCAAAAAACCTAGTATGTAGTGAAGAGTGCTTGCTAGACATTCTAGAGCATGGGGTAGATTAGTTTTTAGGACTTTTTCCTAGTCTCCTATCCTTACTTCTATTTTTTTGGTGATATAATCTACTCTTAGATGGATTGAGATACATAATATTCTCCATAGCTATACTTTCTTCTTTTGCATGTTGTTAAATCAATTAGGGAAGTTATAAAATTTGAAGATACTCAATAGACTCTTCCTATGTAAATGTTAGGGCCTTGATTTCTATCAAGCCAATATTTGAAATTCCTAATACTATTTTAAAGTTTCAATTTGAAGTTAAATATTATCAACGTGAGGTCAAGTGTTTGGGAGGCCTCAATGCATGCTTTTATGTATTTGAGGATGGATTACTTGATTCTAAAAACTAATAAAGAGATTTTTACCATTGACATTGTTACCCTTGAGAGAAAGTCTCTAAAGGATGTTTGATGGATGGGTGTAAAATCCCTAGTGGTAGGTACATTGACAAGCTCCCTTCTATGAAGAAATATTCAACCTCATTTATAGAATATGAAGTCATTTTGGTTTCCACTAACCTTCTTTGTATTCTTGATGGGAGAAAGTAGTATAATCTAACATGTATCAAAGGCCTTGAAATTTTTGTGTCTCTTGAGGCCTCTAGTTCCCATGTTCTTCCCTCCTCCTAAAGACGTGGAGGCCCTACTAGTTCATTATCCAAATCTCTACCAAGGTCAATGGGTGGTTCTAAATGATTAAAATGAGTCCTAGGAATGAACGCTCTAGAAAATTGGTAAGAAGGGGAGTGTCTCCTATATATGAAGAGGAACCTATTTCCTTTTAAGGGTATTTAACTCATCATTCACATTCCTATGGTTTTCTTTCATCTTTTCTAGCTCCTTGGTAGTTTGGGATACAACTTGAGGAGATTTTAGAAATAGGGCTATAGTAGGAGGATGCAATTAAGTAGGGGTTACATAGATATTGTCCATGTAAAATTTATACCATAACAAGAGTAAATGAATTCAAACACAAAGAACTTAATAAAAATTAAATAAAAACCTCCATTAGATAAAATGAAAGAAAAAAAAACATGCAAGTTTAACAAAAATCACAAGAATTATACCTTCATGATGTTTGATATATGCTCCTTGATGTGGATGAAGGATGAATAGGTATGGGATGTAGTTTTCTCATGAGAGAGCCTAATTTGGCAAAGTTTACCTATGGCCTTTCAAGTGCCTCCACAAATGGAAAATGCCCTTCAAGTGGGGGTTTACGTAGATTTTTAGCTCTAGATATGGATGGTTGAGATTATTTTTTTGGTTGGATGGATATGATTTATTTGCATAGGAGGAGGGGTGAGAAATACACAAGTGGATGGATAGGATTAGATCAACTGCATGAAGGGTTAGGATTTTTTAGTTTGCATGGAGAAAAGAGATTGAATCAAGTGGAGGATTGAGGAGAATGTAAGTGGATGGTCAAGATTCAACTTCATTGGAAGATCAAGATGTACACATGTGGATGGTTAAAGGGGAGTGTAAGTGGATGGTCAAGATTAAACCATGTGGTGGATGAATGAAGGGTCAAGATGTGCAAAGAGGTTATTTTTTGATTTTAGTAGTGAGGTGGAAACGATTTATTATTTTTAAAATGAGGAGAGGAATTTGCATTAGCCTAAGTAATTAGATTAAGCATTTATATTATTAATTGGCAATGGGTTGATATTAATATAATTAATTAAATATGATTTAATCAGCTACTAAATGAGGGTTAGCTTGATTAATTAATTAGATAGGATTTATTTAATTAACTATTGGATGGAAAATGCCCTAATCAATTAAATATATTTTTAATTAATTAGTGATTATGTGATGCATAATTTATGATGCATACTAAGGGAAGCATGGAAATGTTAGGTTGAAATGTGGAAGCATATTTTAAGTGTCTACATATATCTATAAATATTGGCATTGTATGTTTGGCAACATGGTTCTTCATTTCTACCAAACTATTGTATGACCTTACAACTATATCATAAGCTATGGGAAAGTTAGAGCTACCCATTGAGTGAATCATAATAAATATTTTATGATTGAAGACCTTTAAGTAGTATAGAATGTCATTTGGGAAGGAGACCTCATCCCTTGAGGAAGTCTAGATCATGTGAAACCTTTTGTTGAAATATTTTAAAATTTTCATTGGAGCTCTCTTTAAGGTGGTCAATTTTTCTAGCATGGAGAGATGATCTCCTTTGTTTTCAAATTTACCATGTATATTTTATCCTAACTCATCTAGATATCTTATGAAGTTAGGGATTATATTTTTATACTAGTTCAAGGATTTTTCCTAAATGATGTAGCTAGTAAATTCATAGCCACATTATCTTGGGTTATTTAATGATGTGCACAAAGGTTGGTTATACCTTGTAAATGTTTAATATGGGTTACTACATATTCTCTTGTTTAGGATGGAAGAGACTTTTGTGTATAAATAGGGATGTGATTCAAAACTGGGTGTGACTGAGGAGAGGGTGAACCACATTAAATTTTTGTAGATCACCTCTGTCAATTTTTTACATTCCTCTATTTTGTTTATTTAAATCTATATTTAATTGGTAATTTTATCTCCTCATTCTTGCCTGCAATTCCTAACACAAAGATCATGGAGTACCCTTTGTTTGCATAAAGAGCCACCAAGTGAATTAATACTAATTGTCTTTCAAAAACAAATAACTTGGAATACATCACCAAAATCCTAGTCAATGTGAGATGTGAGTCCCACTAAGTGTGCTAGATAATTTTTGATCTACCTAAATGTCTTTTTCACAATAAATACACCATACAAGGCCACCAACATATGAAAATATTCACAAACATGGGACAATTTTACAAATTATTCTCTAGGATTAAAATTTTAGCTCCTTATCTATTCTAGCTTAAGCCTAATTGAGAAAGGAAAAATGGATAAATATGCAAAAAGAAAGTTGAAAATTAAAATCTTGCACTAAACAATTATCACATTATAATAACCACCAATGCTTTATAACTCATGACATAGTAGTCAATAGAATTGATGGAAACACAAATATAACATGCATTAGAAAAATTCATCCACAATAAATAAGAATTGAAAATTTGAGAGTAACAACTTATTATATGAATGCTTTAGATAGTATTGTTCAATTACATATAATAAAACATTAACACCTTTGAACACATACACAAAGGATCCCTTGGACTTGAATTACAAAATAACTAAGAGAATGCTTTAAACATAAGGATAATAATCTCATCTATACAAGGAAAAATCTAAACTACTACATGACACAAAGGCCTCTCTCTATATAAGAAAAATATCCAATCCCACAATAGTGAATCCACCCAAAATATTCAAATTTAAAATTTAGAATTTGGTAGGAAGGAGGATTAAATTGTGAGCTAAGTGGCAAAATATGTGGTCATGAGCAAGACTACAAACATAAATTTATCTATTGGTTGTTGGAATTCACTTTTAATATGGGTTCAACATACCTAACCATGAATCTTAACTCTCCATTTGTGCACACCCCATTACTGGGGAGGTTGATGTAGGCATAGATGGTTCTAGAGTAGTTTCCCTTGGGCCTTGAATACTCTTGGTACTCTTGGATTGAAATTTTATATATAGTGACTCAAATTATGATCAATGTGCAATGCTTTTGAATCACTCTATGGATGTCATAGACTTCAAAAAATAGTTGGTTGAATTTGTTAGGTTAGGTGACATTTACCTTGCAAACCTAAGTCATTTTAATGTCTCCATGTTTGTTGGAAAGTGTCCTAGGGGACATGAGTGAAATTTATTTAATTTTGGCTATATTGTAATTATATTTTCAAGAGGAAATTTAATGTTGGTGGAGGTCACATGTCACTAGAGGAAAAAATTATCCCTCCTAGGCCTTCACATTGGGAATGTGAAAGGTCTTGAGTGGGGTGCCATGTTTGGAGGGAAACATGTGTCCATTGGTTCTCCGTCTAGAAGTTGAATAGTCACCAAACAATCTTGAATTCCAGAAGTTGAAGGGGCTATGGGTTAGGTTCTCATGTTGAAGCCTTGTTCATATTAATTAATTTATTATCATGAATCTTGGTTTTCCAGGGAAGGGGTGTTGGTGTTTTGCAAGTGGTTTTGGCACCTCTTATTTCAGTTAACCACTATGGTTTTGCTTCCCACAAGTTCTATAAATTGGAGCCTTGAGATGGTAGTATCATCTTGTGTTATTTTCAGGTGTAAGGAAGCATCTGGGTTGTAGTAGATCAACACTTGGAAGTGTATTGTGGCATATTTCTCTTTTGAAGATAAATAATATGCTTGCCCTCTTTTCTTGTGTGGAGTTTTTCTTAAAATGGTTTCTCCACATAAATTTGATGTTATATTTGTTTGTTGATTTTTCTATTATGGTGAATGTACAATCACATACATATAATTAGATTTGGTAATCTTATTTTCATATTTGAATTCACATACATAAGTTAATTTTGCAGCTTAGTTCCACCTTGTTTTCAACATTTGGTATCAAAGCTAATAATTTTGTTTAGAAGGGCACACCTTTCTCTTAAGCGTTGGAGGTTTTATGGCTATAGTGGGATCTTTTATTTTTGTGATATATTACATATTTGTGAAGAATATTGTATACCATGGCTTCAACGTCTCTCCAAGATATTGAAAATTTTAATGAAACGGGCTACGAGATGTGGAGATTAAAGATGGAGGATCTCCTAGAAGAGAGAGATAAGTGGTTGTCAATTTCATGAGAAATTAAACTAGCTACAATGAGTCATGAAGATTGGAAAAAGTTAGACAAGAAGGCATGAGGAAATATTCAATTGTTTCTTATGGATTTCGTCCTTTTGAATGTCTCCACTGAAGACACTGCATATAAGTTGCAGAAAAGGATAGGTGATATATATCAAACTAAAAGTTTGTCTAACAAGTTATATCTCAAAAGAAGATTATAATTTAAAAATTAAATATGGTGAATCTATTATAGATCATTTAAATTATTTTAATCTAATTATAAGTCAGCTTGCATTTGTAGATGTTAAGATAGAAGATGAAGATAAATGTATCTTGTTTCTTTGTTCCTTGCCCAAATCTTAGGAAAATTTAATTATTTCCATAAGTAGTGGTAATGCAAAACCAAAGATGGACTCCATGATCTCCATATTTCTTTCAGAGGAGATGAGGAGAAATTCCATGAATTTTGGCTCCCATATGCCTTGCATGTGCGAGGTAGGTCCAAAGAGAAAGGGCCTAAAGGGGATAAGAAGAGGGATAAGTCTAAAGGAAGTTTTGAAACCTCGAAAAGAGCAAAGTGTTGGAATTTTGGTAAGAGAGGGCATGTGAAGAAGGAATGTAGGAATAAGAAAAATAATTTTGATTCCTCCATAGAAAATTCCTTTGATGATGATTTTGATGCTTTGTTTATTTCTGCTAACACTACTAGTGATGATGCTTGGATTATTGATTCAGGTTGCTCCTACCACATGACTCCTCACAAGGAGTGGTTTACTAATTACAAAGCATATTATAGGGGAGATGTTTTCCTTGGTGACATCACAAATAGGATTGTTGGTAAGGGAAAGGTAAAGTTTTGTTTTAGTTATGGGAGGATTAAAACTCTTGATAATGTTTTTCATATTCTAGGACTTGCAAAAAATTTACTTTTAGTATCCAAGTTAAATGATTTTGAAATGCATGTGACATTTGATAAGTTTGGTTGTAGGTTGGTAAATGGGAGTTTGGTGATAGCTAAAGGATCTCAAATAGGGACTTTATTTAGGCTAAATGTCTCTACTTTAAGTAACTCTACCAATGTAACTAACACTGAAAATAAATGTATTTTATGGCACCAGAGATTGGGTCACATAGGTGAAAAAGGACTTAAGACTATGCTGAACAAAAATTTGGTTGATGGTATTTATGGTTATTCTGTTGGTAAAAATGATTTTTATGAACATTGTGTGCTTAGCGAACAAAATAGATCATCATTTTCTAGTGGAACTAAAAAGGTAAATAGATTATTAGAGATTATTCATTCAAATGTATGTGGACCAGTGGATGTTGACTCTTTGAGTAAATCTCAGTATTATGTCTCTTTCATTGATAATGTCTCAAGATACACTTGGATTTATTTTATGCATTCAAAATCTGAAGTTTTCACTAAGTTTAATGAATTTAAGGCCTTAGTTGAAAAGCAAAAAAATAATAAGATAAAAGTGTTTAGGTCTAACAATAGGGTTGAATATTGTTCCAAAGAATTTGATGAATTTTGTAAGCATGCAGGTATTGTTCAACAAAAGACAACTCCTTATGCTCCCCCAAAAAATGGGGTAGCAAAAATAATGAACTGGACCTTAATAGAAAGAGCTAGGAGTATGTTAAGTAGTGCTAAGCTTGATAAATGTTTTTGGGTAGAAGTAGTTGGTATTTCTTGTTATTTTATTAATAGATCTCCTTGTTCAACTCTTGTTGATAAAACTCCTTATGAAGTGTGGATAGGTAGAAAGCCTTTTGTTTCACACTTAAGGGTCTTTGGTTGTGAGGATTTTGTTCATATGCCTCAAGAGAAGAAATCTAAATTAGATCCAAAAGCAAAAAAATGCATCTTTGTTGGTTATGGTGAGAATGTAAAAGGTTATAAGATTTGGAATCCTCTAACTTGTAAAATAATCTTGTCTAAAGATGTGATTTTCAAGGAATTTAGAGCTTACTTAAGAGAAGAACAGCCAAAGGAAAAAGATAAGACAAAGAAAATGAACTTCGAGACAAAGATTTAGAAGCAAGAAGATGCACATGTAGAAGAACACTTAGATGGATATGAGGATGGAGAAGAAGAAGAGGGTTCAAATAGTTCAGAGGATATGTAGGATGAGCACATGGAAGAAGAAGAACAAGTAGAGCCCATTACTCCTGACTTGAGGAGGTCCGCAAGGCAAAGGAATCTAGTTGACAGGTATAACCCATCAGACTATTGTTGTGTATTTTATTTGCTGAGTACTAACGATGGATCAAGATCTTTCAAAGAGGCTCTCTATTTGGAGGAAAGCAAGTCTTGGTTGTAGGCCATACAGGAGGAGATGATGGCTTTGGATAGTTGTGAACTTGGGATCTTGTTAGTTTTCCTAAAGGAAGGAAGTCCATTGGTTGCAAGTGGGTATTTAAAAATAAATTTGGTGTAGATGGTTTTGTTAGAGCGATACAAGGCCCAATTAGTGGCTAAGGGCTACTCCTAGAGAGAGAGAGAGTTGATTTTGGTGAAATTTTATCTCCTCTTGCTAAATTAACTTCTATTAGATTCATAATGCCTATTGTTGCTACTTGTTATTTTGAGATAAAGAAAAAAGGATGTTAAAATTGATTTCTTGCATGTGGATCTTGAGGAGGAAATTTATATGCGACAGCCTAACAGTTTTGTTGTGAAAGGAGAGAACAATTTGTTTGCAAGGTCAAGAGATCTTTGTATGGTTTGAAACAGTCACCTATGATGTGATACCAAAATTTTGATACTTTTGTATTGAAGCTAAGTTTTCTTAGAAGGAGGATCATTATGTTTATATTTAGGTTATTGATAATTAGATCTAATCACTGTCTTGTATGTTGATGATATGTTGTTCATGGGTAATAGTAAGGTGATGATTAGGGAGATTAATACACAATTTTTTGGCACATTTGATATGAAGGAATTGGGGGCTGAAAAATATAATCTTGGGGTGGAATTCAATAGAGATCAGGCTCACTTAAAGCTTTGGTTAAGTAAGAGTATGCATGTGGATACAATTTTGTGAAGGTTTAATATGCATGACTATATCCCGATTAATATTCCATTTCCAGTTGGTACTAATTTGAGCTTGGATATGTGTCCTAAATTTGATGATGATTTTGAGGATATGGATAAGGTTCCTTATGCTTATTTTGTTGGTAGTTTAATGTATGCAATGGTTTGTACTAGACCAGATATAGCCCAAGCAGTGGGAGTTTTAAGCACATTTATGTCTAACCCTAGTAAAGAGAATTAGAATTTTGTTAAGAGGGTGTTTATATATTTGTGTGGTACTATTTGGTTTATTATGGTACTAATGATGTGGTCAATTCATTGGACATACAAGGGCTTGTTGATGAAAATTGGGCAGATGACTTGGATAGTTGAAGGTCCACTAGTGGCTATGTATTTACTTTGTTTGGAGGTGCAGTGAGTTGGATGAGTAAGAGGTATCCTACAATTGTGTTTTCCATCACTAAAATAGATTATATGGCTGCTACACATGCCTCTATGGAAGTGGTATGGTTACAAAGACTTGGTAATGGCATTGGTTTTGATTAGAGGACAATGAGGATTGGACGTAACAGTCAGAGTGCTATTTGTTTGGCAAAAAATCCTATGTATCATGCTCATAATAAGAATGTTGATGTTCAGTATCACTTTGTGCAAGAGATGATTGAGAATGGTAAGGTCTTGATTGATAATGTTGACACTTTGGATAATGTTGTACATATTTTCTTACAAAGCCAGTGACAACAAAAAAGCTTTCTTGGTACAAGAAGGCCATGGGCCTTGATCACTATACTTGATTTATTATTTATATATTTTGGATGTAATTATAATGCATAATGTCAAGTGGGAGAATGTTATATTATGTGACATTACCTTGCAAACCTAAGTCATTTTTATGTCTCCATGTTTCTTGGAAATTATCCTAGGGGACACAAGAGAAATGTATTTACTTTTGGAATATTGTAATTATATTTTCAAGAGGAAATTTAATTTTGGTGGAGGTTACATCTCAATAGAGGAAAAGTTTATCCCTCCTAGGCCTTCACGTTGGGAATGTGAAGGGTCTTGAGTGGGGTGCCAAGTTTGGAGGGAAAAAGGTGTCCATTGGTTCTCCATTTGGAAGATAAACAGTCATCGAAGCATCTTAAATGCTAGAAGTTGAAGGGGCTATGGGTTAGGTGCCCATGTTGAAGCCTTGTGAATATTAATTAATTTATTATCATGATTCTTAGTTTTCCAAGGAAGGGGTGTGGGTTTTTTGCAAGTGGTTTGGCACCTCTTGTTTCGGTTTATCACTATGGTTTTACCTCCCAGAAGTTCTATAAATTGGATCATTGAGATGGTAGTATCTTCTTGTGCTATTTTCAAGTGCATGGAAGCATCCGATTTGTATGGAAATATACAAGGGAAGGAAAAAGAAGTTGGGGCTAAATCATAGGATGTATCTTGAAACTATTTTGTGGAGGTTTAGAAGTAGGATAATAAACTAGTAAGTACACCCCTACAAGTTGGTGCAAAATCAAGTTTGGAATAATGTCCTAAATCAATAAATTATTTGAATGATGTGAGAGATTTTTCTTATGCTAGTGTAGTAGGAAGTCTCATGTATGAGATTTTATACACAAGACTTGGCATTACCCAAGTAGTGGGAGTTCTAAGTAGGTTCATGGAAAATCTAGGAAAAGAACATTAGACACAAGTGAAGAGATTGCTTAGGTACTTGAAAGGAACTTTGTATTGTCATATAATTTATCATGGCACTAATGATGTGCGAAATCTTGAATGTGCATAGATTTTTAGATTCACATTGGGCTAGAGATCTTGATAGCTAGAGGTCAGTAAGTGGTTATGCTTTTGTAGTGTAGGAAATTATATACCTTTAAAATTTCACACTATGTTTAGGCCCCTTAATTTATTGGACTTAATTAAGCTTCTAATTTACCAAATTATTCATTCCAAAGCCTTATTTTTACTGTTTTTTCGAAAAGAGAACCAATATTAAATAAATACATTTAATATTTTAATTGCCATGGATTATGAGTGTCTTGAAAATATAGGCCAAGACCCATTTTCCCAAAGGTGAATGGGTCCCCTTTATGTGCTAGGACCCATTTTAAAATATGTTTTTGGTGGTCTTTTAATGATCCAAATTCAAATTGTAAGTGTCAACTTTTCAAATCTAATTTTTGGGAAATTAGATAAACACCTATAAATACATAGTCTTTTGATCATTTGAAATATAAGAATTTATGAGAGCAATCCTATTGATAAAATATTATTGTCAAGGGAATTCAAGAGAAAAATTATCAGTCATTTAGAGCAACAATCAAGATCCTAACATCATGTCCAAATTTATGTGTGTTCACGTTGTCTTATGAAGGCTAACATGCATTGTAGATCCTCAAGCATCCAAGCATTCAAGCATTCAAGAAAATCAAGCAAGCAAGATCTAATTCGTTTGAAGAGATGTGTATGACTTTAGTCCTTCAAGGAAGCCATTGAAGGGTGGTGAGTTGCAAAAAGTATTCATTCATCATTTCCTTCCCTTTTATTACCTTTTTATCAAGGTTTAATTACCAAACTGGGGTTTGACCAAGGTAAACCCTCATACAAACAAAACAAAAAGAAATTCCCTCTTTGTGTATGTGCAAATTACAAGTTGAAGAAGAATTGAAGAAGATATTGAAGAGAAATTTTGCATTGTTGCATTTTTTGTCATCATTCTTTCCAAGCCACAAAAACTAAGTTGCAGAATTTATTTATGTCATTTTGGCAAGTTTGCAAGTAGAAATCAACATCTTAGATCTAACATCAGAGGACTGTAATTTTTTTTTTCAGAAGCCTTATTAAGGACCCATTCAGCTAGGGGTGAACCAATCCTATTGCACTACTCATAATCAACTTTTGGTGACAAGTGTGTATGCTATCAGACCCTTCTCAAATCTTCCTACAAAGTGTTGTTAGAGTATGTACATCTTCAGGAATCTATAATTTACATCTTAGGTCATATAGATCATTTAATTACATTGTTTGAAATAATTCCTAATTATTTTATGTTATAAAAGAATCACCAACCTAGATCTAATTGACTCGCCTTTGGGGTTGAAATTCAATCTCTTGGCCTTGTTGGTTTGCATTCTTAAGGTAATGTTTGGGAAGAGGAACTTTAAACCATAAATTCTCCTTTACCTTAAGGGAATTAGGGTTTTCCCCCTTTTTTCCTTTCATTTCACTTTTATTCTATTTGGTGAAATAGTGAGTGGAATAAGAAAATAGTTACCCTATCCACTATTGAAGAAGAATATATGGTTGCAACACATTCTTATAAAGACAATGACCTACTTTGACAGTGTATGAAATAAAGGAATTCCTATGGTTTCTCGAACAAAACATTGTGCCTCTTGCACCACTGCTCAATCAGGTTGCAAAGAGCATTATTGGGGATAAGATTCGTGTGCAAAAGCTTTTGCATGGATTTGGAACATGTAGAATGCCTTTCCTCAATCCACCTGGTGGTCGAAACACGGTCGTACATCTAGCCCGTGACCATAGTCGTTGGGTCACACATCAGGTCCAGCAAAATCAGGCATTTGAAATCATCGAGCACACGAATAGATTCAAAAGTAGATAAATTAAATAGATATATTTATTTATTATAGATCATGACATAAATGAGTCGAGTTAATATGTTTTTGGACATTTATAACTTCAAAATAATTATGATATAAGATTATAAATAATATAATTTAGTTTTAGATAATATTATTTCTTTATATAATAATGAGAATGATGTTATATTAATAAGAATAATATAATATTTTAAATATTAATAATATAATACTAATATTAATAATAATATATAAATATACTCATAATAAATATATAAAAGAAAAAACTAATATAGTACAATATTACAATATAATAATAACATAATAATAATAATAGAATTCTTACTCTAATTAAACTCAATCATTAATAAATTAATTAATAATATAGTAATAATGTAATATAATATAATATAATTTAATATCATATAATATAATAATTTAATATAACAATCTAATAATATATTTGTATTATATTATTTATTTTTTTATTTTCATATTGTTTATATTTTTTATTATTATTTTAAATTAAACAATATTTTTTATTTTTGTTTAAAATTAATTTAATTTATCTTCATTTTATAATAAATAATATGATAAAAAAAAACCAGTTAAGAAATATCTCAGCATTATTTAAAATATATAAGCTAGTAAAATAAAACAATTCCACTCAACTTCCACAACCACTATGGATAAAAAAATTCTTCCATTTAAAAGTGCTAAATACTCTACCATTACCTCAGATTCTGCTGAACGCCTTAAGATGCTCGAATCTAGTCTCCTTTTCACTTCACTGGAATAATCCAATTTCGTCAATCCCACTGCCTTTCAGGTCGACTTGGATAAAATCTCTGGATGCTCTCTCTCAGGCAGATCTGGAAAGAATATTATGTGGGTTTAGGGGAACCCATATCAATATGAAGATTGGTTCCTCAAACAATCTGCTGTGCAAAAAAATCAGGCATGTATTTGGAGGAATCAGTCCTTTGGGCTCCCTTCCTGGTAAGTCCCTTCACTTATTTTTCAGCCAATGAATAATTCCCCTCATTATCTATGATCCAGTGTGAAATAAATGTTTTTATCTGTAACGCAATGTGTTGTCAATATTGTATATACTGTTAAAACCAATTTCCACAAGTTTCAGTTCTCATATTGTAGATTCCTTTGTCATTGAAGCTTTAGTGAACTGCCTTACACCTGTGAAGCTGAGAAAGCAAAGACTTGCGGGCTTTGCATTAAAAATATTCTGGAAACTAACCTAAACTAGGCGTGTAAATCTGCAAGCCTCTACATTCTAAAGGTTCAGAAAACTGCTCTTAACTAGTGAAACTGAGAAAATAAGACGCTTGCAATCTCTGCATTTATACATTTGTCTGTGCATGTTCATTTTGCAGCAATTGGGCAGCTCCTCTCTTTCTGCAACTCTGCACAGACATCGATCTCGGAGTCTTTAATTGAAGTTCATTCCCCGGAGGAGGAAGTGGTGATAGCTCTGGGCAGCAATGTTGGTAACAGAATTGAAAATTTTAACAGAGCTTTGCACATGATGAAGAAAGCTGGAATTGAGGTTAGGGCCCATGCTCAGTTGTATGAGACAGCACCTGAATATGTAACTGATCAACCTTTCTTCCTCAATTCTGCAGTAAGGGCAATCACAAAACTTGGTCCCCATGCTTTGTTGAATGCTCTGAAGGAAATTGAGAAGGATTTGGGTCGGACTAAGGGCATTAGGTATGGACCTCGGCCTATTGATTTGGATATTTTGTTTTATGGAAGGATCAAAGTTGCATCTGATACCCTCAGAATACCCCATAAAAACATTTGGGAGAGACCTTTTGTCCTTGCTCCTCTTGTTGACCTTACTGGATTGGAAGCCAAAGATGATACTGTTGCCTGTTGGCATAGTTTGTCAGGGAAAGCAGGTAGCATATTTGGGGCATGGGAAAAGCTTGGAGGAGAACATCTTATTGGAACAGAGGGATTGAAAAGAGTTTTTCCCATTGGGAATAATTTATTGGATTTGTCCAAAAGAATTCATGTCATGGGTGTGTTAAACTTAACACCAGATAGTTTCAGTGATGGAGGACAATACATTTCAGTCGACGATGCAGTGGCTCAGGTTAGGTTGATGATTTCTGAAGGTGCTGATATGATTGACATTGGAGCACAATCAACAAGACCTGGGGCAAAGAGAGTCTCAACAGAAGAGGAACTTTCTCGAATTTTACCAGTTTTGGAAGCGGTGAGACATATTCCTGAAGCTCAAGATAAAATTCTATCTGTGGATACTTTTGATGCAAAAGTTGCATATGAGGCAGTAAAGAATGGAGTTCATATCGTGAATGATGTATCTGGGGGTCGTTTAGATTCAAATATGTTTTGTACAGTTGCAGATCTTGGAGTCCCATACATCTTAATGCACATGCGAGGTGACCCATCAACAATGCAGAATGTTGAGAATACAACTTATGGGGATGTTTGTAAAGAAGTCGCTGATGAGTTATGCTTACAAATAAAGAATGCGGAGTCCTATGGTATTCCTGCATGGAGAATCATAACTGACCCTGGTCTTGGTTTCTCCAAAACTCTTGACCAGAATATGGAACTTCTTGGGGGTTTACCAGCTGTTAGGCAGGGACTTGCAGCAACCTGTGTGGCTGCTTCTCATGGGCCTATCTTAATTGGACCTTCTCGTAAAAGCTTTTTGGGGAAAATCTGTGGTCATGTAAAAGCCAATGAACGGGACCCTGCGACAATTGCTGCTGTGACAGCAGGAGTTTTAGGTGGAGCTAACATTGTAAGAGTACACAATGTCAAGGATAGCTTAGATGCTGTAAAAATATGTAATGCCTTGTCCAAAAAGGCTGAAAAATTGAACTAACTCATAAGAATGCTGTATTTTCTTTCCACTGCATAAGGGTACATTGTCAGGTCCATAGTCATTTTGAATCTTTTCATTTGAAGATCATGGATTTGTTATATATAATATTGTTTCATTCATTCTTTTTCTTTTTAAATTTGTATATGCTTGGTTTATTCCTCTTACAATGAATCCTTTGGCTTAGATGCCATAACCAAGGGGTACTGCTTCCATCAAATCCACCCAAGATTTGTTCCTGACCTCGTTTGTTGTGGTACATCACATCAAAATTAGATTTGGTAGTTCACCTGATTTAAGTACTGATCATTTGTACATATTAGCATGTAAGATGTCTCATGGGGATTTTGAACTCAATGATTTAAACATGAGCTCATCTCATTCGACTCATTCATTCATTGGTATTAAAACAAAAATTTCTGTAAATAATAGTTTTAGTTGAACTATATATTCTCTGGCATAGGTATCTGCAATAATTTTTGGTGACAAGCATCTATACGGATCTTACTATGGACAGATCTGATCACATATTTCATGTCTACAGTAACCACAATCTACAAGAAGATGATCAAACTACCCAAATATGATGATATCAGAAAAGTTTGAAAATACAAAATAAGACAACCTCAGACATCTCTGCTTGTTCTAAATATGTTTGGGAAAGCCCATCCTACATCTTTATCTCCTTTTTCCTAGATTGAGTCTTTGCAGACAAATAATAATTCTCTTCTTAGTTCATAGTTCAATACCTAAGCCAAACACTTTTACCTGCGCATTCGAATATCCAGAGCAGGTTGATGCTAAGCAAAGTTCTAATTTGTTTCATAATTGCTTCAAGAGTTGCAAATTGGCTTCTGACATCCTGCAAGTCTTTGTTGGAACTCTTTGAATCTTTCTCAATATGGATGAACCAACAAACAAGTTCTACTATCATCTTTCCTTATTTGCATTCAAATGACCACTATACATTTCATCTTTGCCAAAGGTCCTCAGTTATCTTCAAAGAGAGGTCAAAGTGCCTCTGGCCCTTTGTTCAACTTTGGTAGTTCAAAATTCAGAGTTTGCCACACCTTGCTGGAAGGAAACATGCTCACACAATTTTGATGGATTTATTTGTTAGCATAGATGCAATACTTGTTGAGCGCTGAGGTTATTGCAATGATCAAATTGCATGGTGCAATGGTCCTAAAGCCCGCATTGTCTGTAAAGGTGTTATGATTGTTAATTTGTATGAACAGATTAAATGCAGAGAGAATTAAAACATAAATCAGACAAAATAACACATCTTATACCCTGGGAAAACCCTCCTCTTGAGGGAGAAAAACCCAGCAACAAAGATCTCTCTTATTTATGATGCAACAGTAATAATCTTTACAAGTTACAATGCGGTCTAACACTAGACCAGAATGCAGTAGCCAAAAAAAAGGATAGTAACCTTTAACTCACACCTGGTAAGGGCAGAACACAGAGTTTGCCAAATTACACTGTGCAATGTTCACACTTCTTTGTTGAGCTTTATCTCTCTGACAGTCTAGCACTGAATGTCACGGATCAGATAAGTTCAGTGATGAACTTGAGTAAGCACTTCACTTGACAACATAGTCGGACTGGTGAGTTCGATGATGAGCCCCAGATTCAGTTTGCAGTGGACAATTTTATGCTTGGATCACACTCAGATTCGCATGAGGTCAACTTGCTGTGTTTGCACTTTGATGAAGACTGAGAACAGGCTTTAGTAAATCTTGAACAAATAAGATTACTGGACAACCTTGAAGAAATTCGCACTATACTTGGCAGATTGCGCACCCAGTAGAATATATTTTTCTCTTTTCTGATCTGAGCCTTCAATAAATTCAACAGATGACGGACCACATGAGCTCGCACTGAGATGACAGCCTTATTCGCACTCTTTTGATCTCTTATCTGTATGTGCCTCAATCAGTGAGTAGACTTAACAACATGATCTACAAAATGCACGGCTTCCTTGACAATATATATCGGCTGAGACGCATCTATTCATGACCGCTCTATGCTTTATTGAGGTCGGCCTTGATATACCTCATCTCTTCACAATTGCCGTTATACTTTATTGAGGTCGTCCTATATATTTTCACCTTTTCTTAAGAGGTCGGCCTTGATATATATTTTCACTTCTTCTCAAGAAGTCGGCCTTGATGAATATTTATACGCCTTGATAAATATCTAAACTTCTTCACAAGAAGTCGGCCTTCTTGTGACTGTGCTTTGGTAGAATTTTCTTGAGTTGAACATGATCTAATAAAAAACATGTAAATTGAATAGCCAACGGCTATCTTCAATTTACGTCCTCCAAGAAGGAATGCTGAGCTGGAAGGAGCTACCGAAGCTGCTAATACGTTAACAATGATCACCATGAATTGTTTAACCCCCATGGTTAGAACTACTTGACAATCACTAATACAGCCATTTTGTGAGTCCATGTACTTGATCACAACACAGCTATTATGTTAGTAGGATTGTTATCTCCCCCTTAAAAAGAATGTTTTTGTTTTCTTGTGCCTTACTATGCACTTATTTTACTACTTAACTGCAAAGAAAAACACCACCACTCTTTGGAAAACCAAGGGAGACATGAAAGGGGCATGTAGGAGACTTAATGCAAGAAATTTAACACCTTGAAAATCAAGGAAACTTGTAAGCAAGGCCAAAGAACAATGAATAGATAGGCACGGTTGCCAACAACCCTTGGGTAATGTGAATTTTTATTGTCATCAGGGTACATATATCATTGGTGCAAATTGGCAAAGACATCAGTTGAAGGTTATTTGAGGTGACCAACACAATCCAATTTTCTTACACTCTTTTTACAAATGAAAAATTATTCCTCATTGCATCATCATTGATCATATTAAATGTCTTCAGACAACCATACGCATACTTCATAATTGCCTTAAGGGTGCCTCTAAGGGTTATGCAATGCATAAATGCATCCTGATTAAGGTAAATATAATAATATAATCAGATTTTGGATTTCAATTAATTATTCACTAACAATTTCCTAGTTAACTGAGAATAAAAGACAAACTGTGATGACACCTGAAGATTGTGCACCATTTCAGCAAAGACATCAGTTGAAGGTTATTTGAGGTGACCAATACAATCCAATTTTCTTACACTCTTTTTACAAATGAAAAATTATTCCTCATTGCATCATCATTGATCATATTAAATGTCTTCAGACAACCATACGCATACTTCATAATTGCCTTAAGGGTGCCTCTAAGGGTTATGCAATGCATAAATTCATCCTGATTAAGGTAAATATAATAATATAATCAGATTTTGGATTTCAATTAATTATTCACTAACAATTTCCTAGTTAACTGAGAATAAAAGACAAACTGTGATGACACCTGAAGATTGTGCACCATTTCAGCAAAAAGAAATGCCAAGAATGCATGAATATGATTTGGGGAGCAGCCTGGCTTGTATTGGAAGGTACAACTAAGATATTTGGAGGTATTAAAATATATTTATTATTGAGCATAAGACAGTGTAGTCTTAATGTGGTTTTTTTAATAATTAAAGGGAGATCAAATTATGAGGTCCTGCATAGAAGGAAAACAGTACACTTAAAAAAGATTACAAACTGAAGAAACCATAATGTAATTTTGACTTTAAATCTTCTGCTTTAGAAGAATATATGGAACAGTAACATGTATGAGACTTCCCCTCTGCATAAATCCATTTTTTTGAGGAGCATACTTATGCCCATAAAAACAGTCACAGCAGTCATGGAAATGATGAGAACCTCTGGAAGAATCAATATAAGGGCATGCTTATGCCTAAAAAAGATGTGGCAGTCATGGAAATGATGAGAGCCTCTAAAAGTATCAATACAACTTTGAGCTTGCACATATCATAGATCTGCCTATGATCTGGATGCCCGGAGCATGTGGGGGACAATACACTAATGTGTGGTAGTGGTTTGTGTTATGGATAATAATCAGAGTGCATTGGAGAACAGAACATAATCAATAACTGAATTCAGAAACAAAGACAAATGCTATTCATTGATGCAAAGAATCAACATATCAATCTATAATTCAGAATTGATTACCGAGTAATTCTGTATAAAAATCAATGAGAACAGGTTGGAGATCCAGAAAAAGACACAAAAACTTCTATAAAAAGGGTTCCAATCCTCTAGTATTTAAATGTCACAAATTTATACAATGCTCACTGGAAAAAATAAAGGAAGAAACTGCTGGGGAACAGACAATGGTTCCTCTTCCATTGTTTAACCTTTTTCCAGTGTGTTCTACTGCCACTTGACCCTAGATCTGGTGTGGTTGCTGTTTCCAGGGCTTTGTTGAGTGGGTTTCTGCTTACAAGATGGTGTTGATTAATGCTTTTTCCATCTGTGGAATTTGAGCTGCCACCTGGATCACTCTATGTAAACAAAACAGACGAGGCAGGGCTCTACCATACAAGAGGCTAATTGGAAGATTCTGAGTTGATTTAGGAGAGATAGCAAAAATATTTCAGACCATTAATTTGCTTCTTGTTGAATACTACATTTTGTCCATAATATTACAATAATTAAGGAGAATGTGCACTGGCTAACAAAACCATTCATTGCTTCAATGAAGCCAAGAACTGACCAATATATGGAAATGTAGTTCAAAAGCTTGAAAATCATCCCAAACCCAAAAAACTATCAATGCAAACATTACTGTTCATTGGTTTCATGATCAGAGGGGCCTCATCACCCGATGCCCAGTTCTCCTCCCAACTCATTTGCAGAAATTCGGGGCAACAGGGGTTGAAGGAATGCTCAGAGCTTGGACCATCTGTTTCTGATTATGCTCAGGGAGATGATTGTTGCTTTTTAGAAACTCCAGATGATAACTGGTCATCCTTAATTGAGAATGTAGTTCCTTATGAAGCTTGTTTATGGAAGCCATGAGGCTAATAGCTTTTATGACTGTCAAAATGCTAGGCACCCCATGACTATGTTTCTAGTTACATAATTGACATTACTCCCAGTCCTAGTTGTTCTAGAATCTAGCAGATGTATTCAACAAAGAAGCTAAATGCTGTGTATCTGGCTTTTTTGTCTAGCTAAGTGACAGTGGCTATAGTGTCTAACATCCACTTGTGGCTTCAAAGTCTTTAATCCTGCGTTTCAGCCCTGGATGAATTTCCTCATCCAATGCTGCCGTGGACCTTTTCTTTCTAAATACACTCTGTTACAATTTGAAGAGGACGAAGTTTGAGTGACCTGCCTTCCAAAATGTTAACAGCCTAGTTAAAGATTCAAACTTTTCCTTTCCTTTATTACTATAGTGTCTGGCATTGTATTGGAAAGATTTCCATCAGCGCTTAAGGTCACATCACCTTGCCTCAGTGGATGCCTTTTCACAAGTTTCTCATCGACAGAACTCAGATCCCAATTTGAGAACAGCACAGGCAATTCCAAGGACTAAACCAATTTGAGTCTACACTTCCTTCACAGGTAAATGATCAGCCTTTATCATTTACTCCTATTTATGTAGAAAGAAAAGATAGAAAATAGTAATACAGTAGGAATCAACTATCTCAAATCACTCATATTGTAAAGGCAATTTCTAACTGTTCTTTTGAGCAAACAATTCTTAAGGAAGAAGACTATTCATTTGAATGTCCGCCTTATCCACAGTTTTGTTCAAAATATGATTTTATTGATGATGAACCTGATATACCAAGTACATCTAGTTGTATTTATCTTGGCCAAGACCATAAGGAGAATATGAAGTTGAAATTGACATTGAATTTCCACATGATATTGAAGATCCCAGTAATGCCAAACTTTTCATGTCTATTCTTCCAGAGCCAAAACCTCAATTAGAGCCACATTATTTGGTACATCTCTCACAGGAAAGTTATCCCAGTATATAAATGTGATCATAAGTGGAAAACAATATGATGACCAGATTGATACTCGTGCTTCCTTATCCTTCTGCAAAGAAAAAGTGTTAGATAATTGGGAACAACTAACACAAAAGAATGCATATACAGCCTGTGATGTTCAAGGAAATAAGTTTGTTTGTAATAAATATAGTCACCAACAGTCTATAGAAGTAGAGGGAAAAATATTTAAATGTTATTTCTTTGCCATGAGACAGATGCATGTAGATGTACTTCTAGGTGGAAATTTCATCGAAAAATATACCTCTTATGGATGTACCATGAAAAATATTATGTTCACACTCAATGGTGAAAATATTAGTACTCCAAGGCTAATATATGCTTCTAAAAATACCCAGCTATTAGCAAAATTTAGACAGTGGAGCCTTTTCCTGAGCTCAAAGCTGCTTTAATCCAAGTAGTGTGCTCTGATGATACCCAAAAGTTCTGGGAAAAGGAAATGCTAGAGATAGAAATCAGATTGCAACCTGAAAGAAAGATCAAAAGTGGGAAAAACATTCCTATACCAGCACACAATTATCCATATATGGCTGAAGCCATAGAAGAACTCAAGAAAGTGAAGTATATCAAACATTCCCAATCTGATTTTAATTGTTATGCATTCATGGTCTGTAAAGAAGCTAGAAAAAGAAGACAAACATAAAGAATGGTTATTAATTATAGACCCTTGAATGCAATAACACTTCCATTCCCTTAACCAATTCCTAATAAATCATATTTGCCGGAGAAAGTTGCTAATGCTAAAATATTTTCTTAGTTTGATTGTAAATCAAGTTTTTATCAGATACGTGTGAAGAAAGAAGACCAATACAAGACTACGTTCAACTGCCATTTTGGGCATTTTGAGTGGACAGTTATGCCTTTTGGACTAATGGATGTGCTGACATACTTTCAAGAGCACATGAACAAAATGCTTTGTGGCTGTGAAGATTTCTTATGTATTACATAGATGATATTTTAATTTTTAGCAAAGAATTTGATGAGCATAAATCTCATCTATAAACATTTTATAGGTTAGCTTTAAATTCTGGGATTGTTCTGTCCCTTTCAAAATTTCAATGGTGCATAGACTCTTGCAAGTTTTTAGGTATGATAGTTAATGCTGGAAAGCTTGAGGTTCAGCCCCATATTAAAGAGAAATTCCTTAAATTTCAACCTCCTCTTAATACAAAGGAGCTGCAAGGATTCCTTGGTATTTTAAATTATGTAAATAATTTCTGTCCAAGTGCAGGTTTTGACAAAGAACCATTGCAACAACTGCTCACCAAAAAGAAACCCTAGTTGAGTGAAGTCCATACCAAAGCTATCAAAACAATTTAGAAAAAGGCATAGAATATCCCAATTTTATATGTTCCTACCACTGATGAATTTATTTTGTACATAAATGCATCATATTATGCTTGGGGAGGACATATTTTTTTGTCAAGGATGATAAGAAATTTATTGTTGAATATGCTAGTGGAGTCTTTCCTAAGGACGTAAGAATACGTATTTCTTCAGATAAAAAATTTCATGGTGTTGTTGAAAATCTGAAGAAAATTGTATTAAAATTGATGCATTTAAAAAGATTCCTTATCAGAACTGATTGCAAAAGAATCTTGAATTTTAAAGAAAATAATCATAGGAGAAAAGATGAATAAGGTAAATACTTAAGATGGTAGGAATATTTGAATCAATTTAATTATGAAGCTCAACACATTGCTGGAAAACAAAATGTCCTAGTTGATTATCTCAGTAGACAACCTCTTGGTATCTTCATGCAAAATCTTGCTTCTTCATCCAACCATCTAGGTTTCCTAAAGGAGAATAATTTTGATGTCTATTTCTAGACATTAAACCAAGGAGCTCAAAGAACCATTCTGATGAGAGGAATAAATGTAAAATTCCAAGATTATGCAATGTCAATAGCCAAAACATTAGCCCATTTAGGGTGTATTTCTACCCCTGTGATTACCCATGAAGGATATGGTGAGTTTTCAATATTGAGGCTAAACAAAGATCACATTTATCTTTGATATTATATCTCGTTAGATGACCATTATTCACATGGTTAATAACTTGTTTTGGACCTATTACATCTTATATCAAAGACTTCTTCAAATATACAAGGCCAGAGCAAGTTAATCCTGATTTTGAATTAGGCCACAATGTTGTCATAAGAGTTATTGTAAAGCTAAGATTAAAGTGCATATTTCTTTTCCCATTTATATTATGATTTTAAAAAAATTCAAGATTGGAATATTAACCATTAGTTCAAAATCCATACACAGGAAACCAATAGAATGGGGACAAGTCTTTGATCATGGTGAGCTGACACCTCCAGTCCCATCACCAGCATCTAGTTCGTCATCCAGGAGTAATGATGAATATAATGTCTACAATGATTAATAATTGTCCTAGCCATGTGAGGGCTAATGGAATTTTTTTATAAAGGACTGTCAATGTCGATGATTTATGGCTGATAAACCTCCTTTTTTAGTCGATCAGTTTACCTGGCAATCTAAGTCATATTTCTTTATACCCCCTGGTTAGGTCATTTCTTTTCTATAAATAAGCCCTTGCATCGATACTTTGCCTTTAAATATGTGTGCATTGTGTTCCTTCATATGTTCTGGATGATCAATTCCGAACTAGATTTCCATAAGCCTTCCCATAATGAGTTTTTATGAAGTCTTGGCCAATATTAGAATAAGCACATATTGTGACCTTTTCACACATCGCCCCATCGCTGATGGGGACCCCCAGTTGCCTGCTAGTTTTTAGGGTTTTGTCTCCTTGCAACGGTTACGAGAGATCACTGTGCTTAGAGTTTCAGGTCAGTTTGCCAAGAGTTACCTGAGCCAAGTCAGGAATTCATGTTTGAATCAGTGCGTAGACGTCATGGAAGTGCTCAGAAGGCCCAAGAGACGAAGATCGACTGTGAATTCGGCCAATTCTGAGACTTCCTATTTTTTAGGAAAGGTTGCTTTTTCGATTTTTCATTTTTGGCATTTTTGGACCAAACAAGGTTCCCTATTTTTTAGGGTTGCTTTTTCTATTTTTAGAAAGTTTCTATTTTTGGAAAGTTTCTATTTTTAGAAGGGTCCCGAGTTCTGAAAACGCACTCAGAAGTTCGAAAAACTCACCAGAACTCTCAGAAAATCAAAAAGTAAAAATTTGAAAAATTTGAAAAATTTGCAAAAAAAAGTTCAAAAAACATGAAAATCAGACCAAAAACGTTCAAAAATCTGGAAAAACCAGTCAAAACCAGTCAAGATCAATCAGATCTGAAGATGAAATCATGAAAATCAGTTCTAAAATGGTGAAGTTTGTGAGAAATCTGTGCAAGTCTGGAAAATTCGCCATGAAGGAAGATGTATGAAGGTCTGGAAGGTCATGGAACTCGCCCAGCAGCTTAGAAGGATGTCCAAAGAAGTCTTGAAGTTCGCCCAGCTTTCTTGAAGGCACATCCTAGGACTCTTCAAAGTCCGCCATGCATATGCCCATCAGCTTCAAAGTCCGCCATGCACCTTGGGACAATATCCTTGCATCTCATGAAGTTTGCCATGCATATTGGAGGCATATCCTTGGACCTTCTAAAGTCCGCTCAAGGCCATCCTTGATTCCTTTGAAGTCCGCCATCTCATGAAGGATATCCTAACACCTTCTAAAGTCCGCCATCCTTGTCCAAGCATCATCCAAAGTCCGCCATCCACTAAGAGGTTCGTCCAAAAAGGCTCCAAAGTCCGCCAAATGTCAAGGAAGATATCCTAATGCCACCTAAAGTCCGCCCTTGATGTGCTAAAGACCCTCAAAGTCCGCCATATGCAAGAAGGACGTCCAAAGTGCTTGTGAAGTCCGCCCTTAAAAGGTGGGACTTGGCTGAAAGCTATCCAAAGTTCGCCTAGGCATGAAAGTAAGGAAAAATCAAAATATTTGCTAAGTGTTGGCGCCCAGCTAGGGAAAAATTCGAAATATGCTAAGTATGAGGGCCTAAAAGGGTGGAAAATCCTTTCCAAAGGATGAACAAATGCTAAAATGTTAAGGGAATTCGCCCTAGAAAAGAGGGACGTCCAAGATGCTCATCCCAAAGACTTAAGAGATGTCCACCATGCACTTGGAAGAAGTTGGTAAAATAGCAAAGACATCCATGACGTTCGTCCAAGATGTCAAGGAAGTCCGCCCAAGA
Source organism: Sequoia sempervirens (assembly GCA_007258455.2). NCBI lineage: Eukaryota > Viridiplantae > Streptophyta > Pinopsida > Cupressales > Cupressaceae > Sequoia > Sequoia sempervirens. Next base: position 78,321 of record VDFB02387844.1, on the reverse strand, counting down.
TGATAAGATAGTAAGATTCTTGGCTAAGTGTCAAGGCCAAATCCAAAGAAAAGTTCGAGAATTCGCCTAAGTATAGAGGCTAATGGATAAGAAATGAAGATTTTGGCTAGACATCCGGACATTTTTGAGAGGACAAATGCCAAGATTGAAAGGACAAATGCTAAAGAGGATTGGGATATGGCGAAGAATGGAACGGAATATGCCTAACACGATGAGGGAAAAAGAGGCAAAATTTGCCTAAGTATGGAAAAGGCAAAGAAATTGTCAACTTTGGCTAGAGAAAAATGCACGAGGTAAAGGGAAAGGAAGGATCGTCCTTGACCAAAAAGATGAAGAATATGTCAGACGTCAGGAAAATTCAACCGGCAAAGACATTCGGACAAGGATATTGCCTAGAAAAATTTGACCGAGCAAGGAAATATTTGACTTTGGCAGAGCAAAAGAAGCTTAAAATCTCGCTTCGGCAAAGAAAAATGAGGATCTGGCAATGAAATCTTTGACGGAATGGCTTGAATTTTGGTTTGGCTAGACGAAATTAAGGACGAAATCGGAAAATACACTCTCAGCCAAGAAAAACGGAAGAACAATCGAGATAGCCATGGGTCCAAGACGAACGGGTTGGAATTAATTAAAATATTTTAATATTTTAATAATTAATTCTCAACTATTTGGAATTTAAAAATACCTTGGACGGAATCAAATTTGCCAGACACGAATCAGAAGAAAATGAAGTATGCCAGGCAAAGATGAAATCCAGCGAGAAAAATTAAATTCATCACGAATTTAATTAAAAAATTTAACGTTTATTTAAAAATTCGAAAAATCAAAGATAAGCATTAAATGAAAAATCGAATTTTTGAAGATCAAGGAGATTTGTCCGGATAAGTTCGAGACTGAGCCTTGTCGGAAAATAAAAGGAAAGTTGCCTGTTTGGAAAATGAAAACAAATCGAGGATCAAGAAGAAAGATGGCAGTTGCTAAATCGAATTCAATCCTTCAGCATTATAATGAGTTTCAGCAACTCATTTTTTCACACACAGCTGAAGAGAAATTTAATCTTTCTCGAAATCGTCAGGCAATCAATTCATCAATCGGCAAAGTCGAATTGTCCAGAGGATAAGCAGTGTTATGCTGAAGAACTTTTCGCGGGAAAAGGAAAAGAGTTTTTCAAAGCTGAATTCTTCTTGAAGAGGGGCGCACTTTTCAAAAAAATCAGATTTTTAAATCTGATTTGCATTTAACGATCCTTCTCTGAGGTTTGGTGATTGATCAATTAAATTTGCTATCTTTTTATGCCCTGTCATCTTGACGAAGTTCTGGCAAGAATTTTCAACTCCATCGAAGTCACTTTCAGCTTGCTTTTTCGCAATATTTTAATTATTTGAACAGCTGAAAGTTATTTTTCGAATCCAAGGCACGAGGTTTAAATTATTTTAAAGGTCTTTATATTAATGTTAATTTTATGACTGCAGGTTGACGGACACGGCGGACAGATCATCAAGGAAGCTGAAAATGAAGTTTGCCAACAAGGGTGCCCAGAAGGAGACCAAGGTCATCTCAAAGTGGAAGAATGTCATGGACACTGACCTCGGACATGTGGACTTTGACGAATTCAAGCAAAGAGTATACGGTCAGAAGGGACTTCCCACGGCAATAGCCAGAAGAATGGTCAGAAACGGGATATTCCAAGCAGCTGGATTCCCTCCGGCAATGGATTGTGCAGAGTTAATGGTGGAATGTGCTCGCCATTATGATGCTCAGAAAAGACAGATTATCGCCCCTGACGGAAGGATCTTGGCACACCTGAACGAAGTTGCAATTCAGGAGACCTTTGGCATCCCTGAACATTCAAGAACGGTCTATAAGACCAAAGAGGAAACCAAAATGCTATATGATAGCAAGTCAGATTTGTGCGCCACCACAGTCAACAAGGTGTGGATGGACAAGCCAAAACCATCAATCAAGAAGATGCCCAAGAGACCTCGCCGCACGGATTTCAAGGAAGATTTTGGAGATATCGTGCTGATGCTGAACAGGATCGCAGGCAATCCGCAGGGCGCCTTCTTTGAGAGCTGGATGTACTACTTCATCGACGAAGTCACCTCTGGAGTCAAGATGTTTAACTGGTCACGGATGATAAGTGACAACCTTCACGAGCAACTGATCAACCTTGAAGAGACCAAGTCTTTTCACATGAGTTCATATGTGATATACCTGTTGGCCAGATCATACAAATATCCAGGATTGATCTGCAAAGGCAAATTGGCAACGGGGAGAACGAGCTCAAGCCTTACGACTGCTATCCTCAGCTCCAATTGAAAGAAAAGACTCACTTCAGGAGGGTGCATGATGCATTCCTAATGCATATCACCAGAAAGCTCCAAGGAGGAATACATCAAAGGCTGAGCCATGAAGCGAAAAGCCTTATCAGCAAATACGGGTCTTGGTTCATCCAATTCCCGAAATTCACATATATCAGGATCCAGGGATTTACTGGAAATCCCTATAAATTGCCTATCTATCCGACTAATCGGATGGTATTGCTCGAGGTTTTGAGACAATTAGAAGAGTACCAGAATATTCAGAGGCCGACCAAGAAGGCGTCCGTCACATTCCCTTTCTTCATCGGGAACATGCTAGAGTACTGCCCATCCGCCCAAGCAGCTGAGAGTGCACGGTTGGAGATCCAATGGTACCCTTTCACGGCATACAAGTCCAGGGTCAATTATGACCCACATCATAACATCCGGACAGTGGAAGGAAGAAGATATAAGCACAGAACGGAACTGGAGGATTATTGGGCAAATGCTGCCGATGAATACGAGATCAGACGGAAGATGTGGTCCAGGATGTCCATGGATTTCATGAGAACAATCGAGTTCTGTCGAGTGCCTGACCAGCTACAAGACGATGGAAACCATGTCCAGCCTCGCTTTGAGGAAAGCCGACCTCTCCCTCCAGTGAAGTGGTCAGAGCCAGAGCACGCAGACCTAGCCACCCTAATGAGGCCAGTGACGAAATATTCTCAGTGGTGGGTTGATGATCATGTTCAGGAATTGAGACAAAAAGGAATCACGCTCACATATGATCTGTTGAGCGAATCAGAGTCATATTCCTCTAATGCTGGGGCATCCCATCAAGACATGGCCGGTATCGGAGAGAAAAGAAAAGAAATAGTGCCAAGTGCAGAACCTGTTTCCAAGAAGCATAAAGGAGGACCTTCTCGGTCAGCAGCGTCCAGGAATGTTGACCATTTGGTGGCTAATATAGATGACTCCTTGGTTGAGATGCTCGAACCTCTTGCAGCTCAGGAAGTGAACAATGAACCTATCCAATTAGATGATGAAGAGCCTGCATCACCAACAGGCACAGAGATTTTAGGTTCAGACAATGACATGGAAGTCCAGGATAATGACTTAGAGGAAGGGATGATTTCTGCCCTCAGAGGGATAGTCGATGTTCCAAATGAGGAGGAAGTTCAAGTAGAGGATGGCATCGAACAGTCGACCATTCCAGACTGGCTGTTGGAAAGAATGAAAATCTAGGTGCCTGCTGAGGCTCAACAGGAAGAAGAAGATGATACTGCCGATTTCTTGGCAAGATTAGAGCAGGTTGCAGTCAAGAAGCCCGCCAAGAATTTTTCCACCATCCAGAGGAACGAGACAGGTAACCGTTCCGTGCACATTGCAGTACCTACAGTGGACAAGCCACAGGACGAAATCACTCCGCAGGAGTATGCTATCACCACTGTTGACCTTGGTCCGACCTCGAAAGGTCAGGAAGTAGAAGAGTTAGATAATTCCGTCTCGACCATCAAAGCGAGACTGGAAAAAGAAGTGGCCAAGAAGAAGGAGTACAAGAAGGAGGTCGAACGTCTCAAAGAATATATTCATCATTTGACCCAGCCACTTGATCAGGGCAATGCAACTGTTCCTCCTCTCCTCAATTCATCACAGGAGATGACTCAGGAAGTTGAGCATGGAATGGTGACGGCCAGGGAAGCACAAGACTGGATGGCAAGTGAAGGCACGGAAGCGGCCTTGTTCATGGAGAGGTTGGCGCTTGCTTATGGACGAACCTCTTCGTTTCTTTCTAGGTTGATGGATATGGCAGAGACATGGGATGGTATCCCGGATATGCAAGAAAGGCTTATTCCGAGCCTTAGAATTTTGAAGAGCACTCCGAGGGAGGAGTTAGTTGATAAAAGGGTGATCGCTGCAGGGGCAGCATATGATTTTCATCACTGGTTTTGGGCAGTGACAATAAGAGAAGAAGTATTGGAGAAGGCGAGAATCGATGGGCTTGGAATTGAAGAACAGGTCAGGAAAATCCAGGAGAAGATGTGCATGATAACTACAGATGTGTTCGACCATGAAGTCATCCGGGAGAACGACATGCAGTTAGAGAGACTGAAGCAAAAAGTTCAAGAAACTTTCTTCTCGACCACTGGACCGTTTTCGAAGCAGGACTTCACGAGAGTGGCAAGACTCTCATCCATTCGAAAGGAATTTGAGAAGCGGGAGGCAGATTGGGAAAGTACCTTTGCCAGATGCGCCGAGAAGTTGGACGGACTAGAATTCCGGATCAGCATGTTACCTCCTGTCACGATGGACGAAGTCATTGCCGTAGTGTCCAGATTCGCCAAGCACAATGCCACTCAAATGGATAAGGACGCCTCTCCTTGATTATAGCTGGAACTGCCACTTTTCTGATAGTTTTCTGATGGTTAACTCTTGTTGTTTTGGGAAACCCTAATTAGGGTTTGGTTGTAACAATCTGGGCCGTTAATCTTGTTTAAATCTCGGCCGTCTATTTCATTTTTGGAGCTCTATATAAACTAGTGCTCTCTCATTTTCATTTTGTGTGGAGACTTGTTATGTATATTGTCGCATTGAGACTATTTTGAATGATAAAAGCTCTTGAGCATGATTTGCCTTGAATCACTTCTTATTGTTGAATAGTAAGCGAGGTTACATATTATCTTCCGCCATAGATTAGAATTAAAGTTAGATTAAATAGAATTTGCTTTGAAAAGTTGTTAATTGAATGAAAGATTGATCGTATTGACTCATTGGTGAAGTGTAGCTCATACTTTCTTCGGATGAATGATTTTCATCCGATGCGTAAAGTTAGCCTGAGCTCCTAAGTGTGGAAGCCTAACTTCAACCTTATCCGAGGTTTGAATATCATTCTCACAACCCCTTTGAAGATTGCACCCATTTTTGCGTATGTTGTCCAACAGGAGGCGAAACAAAATGTGGTTTATTTCGCTTCACCAAGTCCTTACTGTCTCTTGATTTCTTAGGCTTAGATTAGACTCTCTAAACCCTATTCTTTTGCCATTTTTTTGAGATCCATTGAAAGTCCCAACTAAGAGCCCTCAATGATACATCTCCTAAGTCCTGAACTTGCAAAGATATTCTTACGTAAGTCCCCTTGTTCATTACCAGCAAATCACAACGACCACTGAACTTATCCACACGTCGAGACCCGACTAAAGAAACCTTGGAATCGCCATATGATCTTCTTTGCAATCTTAGCATACGCGGTGGTTTTTCAAGAGAGGATAAAGTGTCTTTGGACATTTTTATTCTGAATGTTTGGTGGATGATAAAACGTACATCAACACAGAATTGGCGCTAGAAGGAGGGCCTGACGCGAACAACTGAGTAGTGGAATTCCTAGTCGTATCAAATTTTGTTATCTGTGGAGGCAATCTTAGGGACTCTTTTACCCTCCTCCACGCGCATCAACATAGAATTGGCGCTAGAAGGAGGGCCTGATGCGGACAACTGAGTAGTGGAATTCCTAGTCATATCAAATTTTGTTATCTGTGGAGGCAATCTTAGGGACTCTTTTACCCTCCTCCACGCGCATCAACATAGAATTGGCGCTAGAAGGAGGGCTGATGAAGAGAAATCTTTGTTACATCACTTGTGATTGTTTACAAGTTGAGGCAGTAGGCATGATGCAGAATGGTACTACCGCATGAGTTTCCTTTTCATGTACCAGTCGAACAGCCAGATCAACCTCCAACGGATATTATTGATCAGTTGTACACACTAGCTTGGAAGACACAGGCCGATCGTGCTCAATTCAGACAGACAAGCCAAGTCCTTGCTAGAGAAGAAGAAAAAGGAAAGAGATTCGAAGAAGCAATCAAGAATGATCTGATAAGGCAGAAGATAGATCGCCTAAAAGAAAAGTTTGACGAGATTGAACGATCATTTGCTACGGGTTCATCCTCAAGCACAAGTGTTGAGAGTAGGATGAAGAATGGGGCTCCCAGCCAACGTTCCTGAACCTGATCAAGATCCTCAGCCGGTGTTACAACCTAACCTAGGTTTTCACGACGAACAAGAGGACATCATCACTGAACTATTTAGCCTCGCGTGGCAAGTGAGAAGAAGTGCTCCTGATTGGTTTCGCATGCGTTTTATTCTTGAAGAAGAAGAAAGAGCACGACGAATTGAATTCAACGTTCGACAAAACCTCCTTGTTGAAATATTTGAAGCTCTTGAACGAGAACACCACCGACAAGTCAACCAACAAGCAAACCAACAGGCGAATCAAGCAGCCCCTGCACCTCAAGCTCCTGCACCCCCAGCTCCCGTGCCACCTCAACAAGATTGAAGAACACTCTGGATCGAATTGGCTCTTTTTCAGCAGACAGACTACGAAGGATTACCAGATCTACTCCGAATTCTTTTAAAGAATTTATAGAGTTGTCGCCCTACAGGAATAGGCAGAAGAAGAAGTCTGAAGCATCGCAGGAGGCATCATCTAGCGCAGTTGGGTCCAGTGAAGAAACACCAAGCGAGAGAGTTCCTATTGGTCTCTTTCTAGACTGTCAACCAATTCCAGTGGCTACACAGCCAGTTCCACCAGTTCCACCAGTTCAAGCAAACCAACCAAACGCTCCAATGGCATGGCGTCCAGCTGATGCGTCACCTATGACGTTTCCTGTTTATCATGACTACCCAAGAATCTGGAACATTTTTGTTCCAAGTTTCACAGTGGTGACCTGAACCACACTGCAAACGAGCATGTTAAGCTGTTCGAGGATCTTCTCCAAAACTGAGACATTCAAGAAGAAGATGTTGCCTGCAGATTATTTCCCTACACATTTGATGAGGAAGCATCTTACTGGTATATCCATTTGCCAGCTAATTCCATTCGCACCTGGCAGCAAATGAAGACCGCTTTCCTAGAAAAGTTCAGGCCACCCATTGCTCCATGTGATTTGTATAGACAATTTGTGGAAATCAAAAGGCAGGAACATGAGCCTATCAGTACATTCAACAATAGATTCCACAAAGCCTACACAAGGCTAAGAGATCCTTACTTATTGGACAATGCAGCAGCATTGCCAATTTATTATGAAGCCTTGGATCGTCTTACTGCCATGTTCGTGAAGTCGACAAATCCGCTCCCAGCAGATTTGAAGGGAGCATACGCTGCAGCAATAACAGCTAGCACGGGTTTAGGAGTTGGCATGGCTCCTGGTCCGCTCAATTACTTGGGAAACGTAGCCTCCCAAAATCAAATACAAGATATTAATCAGGCGTTGGCTCATCAAACGCCTATGTTGAACCCAGTTCCTTCAATGGGCAACCAAGTGGTCATCCATCCTGGGGCTCCCATGTCCCAAGTACCACCAGCTCAGCCCGTATATCTCCAGAACGCGTCAACTTCAACGCGGAGTCAGGAAGAGAAAGATGAAATGAAAGACCTGATTGAACAAGTCAAAAGGCTATCTACTGAAGTCACCTATTTGAAGGGACAAAATAGCCAAATTCAAAGTTTTCAGAGGAGTTATCAGGCACCTCAGGGTAATTATCAAGGTCAAGGCCATCCAGGCTTTCAAAGGGATAACCAAAATTATCAAGGGAATTATCAAGCTCCCCGGAATAATAACGCAGGCTTCCAAAAGAAGACCTGGAATACTGGACCAAACAATGGTACTGTACCATCTCCCTTAGATAATCCACCAGCTAACAATCGTCCCACGAAAAAAGTATTCCTAGCTAAGGCAGCACTATCAGGATGGTGCAGGCTACATAACACAGACCAACATTCTGAGCTACATTGTCGTGAGTTCCAAGTGGCCGCCGATATTTTCAAAAGTGAGAGAAGGAACTCTGAGGCGGAAGATCCTCCAATAACCGGATATGAGCTAGTCCCTGCACCGAAGTATGATCAAGCCCTTGTGATTGAGAATGTTCGATTTCCTCCCCGGGAATATCCACGGTACCAACAAGATCAGAGGTTTCCTCCTGCATCTGCAAACGGCCCAGTGGAGGCGCCAAGATACCAAGGCGGTCTAGAAATTCAAGACCCATATAATCAGCCATCCACGACAAATGATTACAATTTTCCTCCATTATACAACAGTGTTCTAGTAGAAGGAACCAGAGAAGTGCTCCAACAGGCGGCTGGAAATCCATTGAGGATATACCAGAGGAATCATCGTCAGAATGAGCCGTTAACTTCATCTGTGCCACCAAACAATTTTCAGACCCCGCCGAATCCGAATGCCACCAACGTGCCATCCCTTCCCAGAGATTCGCCGGAGTACCACCAACAAAATGCTCAGACAAGTGGAGCAAGACAAGCTGCCGCTCCTCAGGCCGGACAAACAAGACAAGTAAACCCGCAAGTAGAACAAGTTCAAGCTCAGCCAAAAGACCGTCCCCGGGAAGAGCTGAAAAGGTTGAGCTCGTATGTGCTAGATGAATTCAAACGAATGAAGGTCAGCTTACCTTTGATTGAGCTAATGAGAATTCCTGAAATTCGGGAAACACTTTTGAGCAGCTTGACCGAAGCTGTTGTCCCAAGAAATGTTCCACAAAATGTGCCAAACAGAGGAGTACCCAATGCTCCAGCAAACACGAACATTGCCGAATCGGAAGTAACGGGCAATATATTTGATGCTCCACAACAGCCTTCTGGCGTTGTAGACCGAAAGAACATGTCACCAGAAGAAGTCCTTATGGACACAGATATTTTTCAAGAAGAAGTCTTGGCAAATGAACAACCGCATACCCCGCCAAGACAGGACGTTGTTCCCAGGAACCAGAAAGAAAAGAATCAAGATATTAATAAACAGGACAAACATCCGGTAGTTTTCTACCAGGGAAAGGACAAACCTGCCCCATTCTTACTGTCAGTCAGGATATTTGGTAAAATGCTACACAACTGTCTAGTGGATTCCGGTGCTTCAAGCAACATGATGCCACTCGCGATCTGCCACAGGTTGGGACTTGTACCCGCAAGAACCAACAAGAAGGTCACGCAGTTAGACAAAACGGAAGTCCCAGTCATGGGAGAATTGAACAATATATACATGCAACTAGCTACAGACCCAAGGATACAAAGCTGCATAGATATTTCAGTGGTAGATATTCCTGACGGATATGGCATGCTCTTGAGCAGAGACTGGGCGAGAAGGCTGAACGGGTATATTGCCACAGACTTTTCCCATATGTGGTTGCCATGGAAAGGAGTCCCAAACCAGATACGGATTGATAGTACCCCAAGGCTCAGGTTAATGATCACTGAGTACGGAGAGCATAATGAGATCTTGTTTTTAGAGACAGATTTAGGCACTTATAGGCCTAAAACAAATGAAGTTCTCATGTTGCAAGGATCAATCCAGGGAAATGACCAGATATCTGATTCCACAAATGTGTTGATTGAGAGGGGAGAAAGCTCCCAAGACAGTGATACAAGAATGTTCGAAAGCTTTAGAAACTTCGTTTGGAAGAGTGTCCAAATGAAGATGGAATTACAAGAAGATGTTCAGATTCAAGATCTGTTGTTGCCAAATTGGTGCCGAGTGCATAACACGGCCCATTCAGAGTTCATTTGCAAGATGTGCCATACGGCCATAAGAGAAGTGCAAAGAAGTATCCCACAGACATTAGGTTTTCCTGATCATATAGAAGTCAATCATATCGATGGCTTTTCTTCAGTAAGAATACAGGAAGTAGAATCCGAGCAAGAATGTCAAGAAGAAAATGAAAGCTCACAAACTCCACGGTCTTCACAGCAAGAACAAGTTTGGATCTTAAAGTTTGACGGATCACGATCGAAGAAGGGAGCTGGAGCTGGTTTCGAGTTGATCAGTCCAAAAGGAGAGGTATTTCTTGCCGCTCATAGATTGGAGTTCCCATGTACAAACAATGTAGCAGAATATGAATCTTTGATTCATGGGTTACTCCTGGCACTTAGAAAAGGAGCAAGAGTGTTGTATGCTCTTGGAGACTCGAAAATAGTCGTGAAGCAAATAAAGAAGCAATATGTTTGCCACAATAAGAGACTGACTTGCTACCGTAACAGAGTGTGGGATATTGTCGAGGGCTTTGATGCTTTCAATATTCAGTCCATGAGCCGAACGAATAATCAAGTGGCAAATTCCTTGGCACAAGTAGCCAGTTCACTGGAGCTGCTAGCCATGGATGGCATAAGTCAGTTCACGGTGGAGCTGTCATCCCTACCATCCATTCCGGATAATATTGCAAACTTCTAGGTTTTCGAGGATGACGACCACATCCGTGAATTTTTAACAAATTCTGATGTTTTTGTAGCACAAGTTATTAATGAAGAAGAAACTCAGAAGGAAGCCGAATTCGATGAGGATGGCATACTGAACCTGAGGACGAATATCATTCCGAGGGGGATGATACAATTAGAGAGAATATTTGATCAGGATCAAATTGATCAGATGAAAAGCCGAAGGATTGAAGGTGATCAGTATGAGAAAGTGAACCTGGGATCAGGGCATGAAGTTAAAAATGTATGCATAGGAAAGACTTGCACGCCTGAAGAAAAGATGGGAATCATTCAGAGCTTGAGACAGTTCCCTGACGTCATAGCATGGAGCTACGAAGACCTGAAGACCTATGATACTTCCATTATCACACATACAATTCTGCTCAAGCCAGGAAGTAAGCCTTTCAGGTAGCGCCAGAGACCCGTTAATCCATTGCTGGAACCACTGATCCATCAAGAGGTAAAGAAATTATTGACAGCAGGAATCATTTTCCCAATGCGCCACTCAACGTGGGTCGCCAATCTCGTCCCAGTGCGGAAGAAAAACGGAGAAATCAGGCTATGCGTGGATTTCCGGAATTTGAATAGAGCTTCTGAAAAGGATAATTACCCACTGCCATCGCTTGACGAAGTGCTACAGATTGTTAATGGTTCACGAATGATGTCCTTCTTGGACGGATATTCGGGGTATAACCAGGTCCTAGTAGAGTATGAGGACAGATTGAAAACAACGTTCACCACCAAATGGGGAACCTTCACCTATAAAAGAATTCCCTTCGGGCTAATTAACGCAGGAGCCACATTTCAGAGGGCCATGGACATCGCCTTCCGGGATTTGATTGGGAAGTGTATAATCATCTACATGGATGATCTGACAGTGTTCTCAAAGAAAAGAGAGGACCATGTAGAAAACTTGAGGAAAGTGTTTCAAAGATGTCAAAGGTATGGGATTTCCTTAAATCCAAAGAAATGCATCTTCGGGGTCACCGAAGGCAAACTGCTAGGTCACCTGATCACCGAAAAAGGGATATTGATAGATCCTGAACGAGTAGAGGCAATATCAAGGATTCATTTGCCTACCAGCCAAAAAGAATTGAGATCTTTCTTTGGGAAGATCAACTTTGTTAGAAAATTTATCACCGGTTTTGCCGAAATAGTAAAACCTTTGAATGAGATGTTAAAAAAGGATGCAAAAATGGAGTGGACCACGCTGACAAAGAAAGCATTTGAAGAAATCAAGTAGGCTATCATTGATGCTCCGGTCTTGGTTAGCCCAGATTACACGAAGCCTTTCTACTTATACTCCTTCGCGTCGGAACATTCATGTGCCGCAATGTTAACCCAGAGAACAGAAGAGAGGGATGAACATCCCATAGCTTTCATGAGCTCACCGCTCAAAGATGCCGAATTAAGATATCCAAGTATCGAGAAGCAAGCCTATGCACTGGTAAAGGCCATCAAAAAATTCAGGCATTATATTTTGAGGAGTAAGGTCTTCGCCATCATTCCTGATGCGGCTGTTAAGGCACTTTTAATGCAAAATGAGCTAGGAGAAAGAAGAGGAAAGTGGGTCGCCACTATCCAGGAGTATGATATTGAGTTGCAGCCGATGAAGCTGGTTCGCGGACAAGCTCTAGCTCAGACGATGGCCATTGAAGGGCCTGGTTTAGTACAACAGACATATGTATTGACAGACACTCCCCCAAAAGAGTGGTACTACGATATCATTGCATACTTGACAAATCACAAGTATCCTGCACAAATGAATCCCGCACAAAAGCGAGCCTTTAGGCTCAAATTCCAGCGCTACATGCTCCAGGGCTCCACCCTCCATAGAAAGAATCATGAGGGGATTTACTTAAGATGTGTAGGAAACGATGAAGCCAAAAGAATTATGGAACACTTCCACTCCAAGTTCGGGACAGGACATGGAGGAAGTCAGGCGACGGCTTACCAGATCTTAAGAGCAGGGTACTATTGGCCCTCTGTGTTCAAAGATGCATACGAACATGTAAAAACTTGTCATACCTGCCAAATTACTGCCACACGTGAAAGGAATCCCGCTATGCCATTACAGCCGATCACGGAAGTGAAACCATTTGCAATGTGGGGACTCAATTTTATCGGCATGATAAACCCACCATCTTCAGCACAACATCGTTATATTTTGACAGCAACAGATTATTGCACCAGATGGTCTGAGGCGCAGGCACTGAAGAATTGTACCACAGATGTAGTCATCAAGTTTTTAGAAGAGCATATCATCACCAGATTCAGTTGCCCCAAGGCCCTTGTTTGTGACAATGGATCTGCATTTACCTCATTGAAGTTTTCAAATTGGGCCTTTGATTACGGGATTGCATTAAAATTTTCTTCAAATTACTACCCCTAGGGTAATGGACTGGCAGAGTCCACGAACAAGAATCTACTCAACGTCATCAAGAAACTGTTAGATCAGAATCCGAGAGATTGGCATTCCCAACTCAGGTTTGCTCTATGGGCAGACAGGACTAGAGCCAAAAGATCATTGGGAACCTCTCCATATCACCTAGTTTATGGGCAAGACCCTGTCTTTCCCATCCAGTTGAGGATTCTGACACTAAGGTTTATGCACAAATATTTAGACCCAGATGATAGAGTGCAGATTCGTCTATCACAATTGCTACTACTGGAAGAACAGAGAGATCAAGCTCTCAAAATTTTTGCCAAACACCAAGGAATTGTCAAAAGATGGTTTGACAAACGTGCTACAACGAAGTCTTTCAGAATATCCGACCTGGTCCTATATTGGGATAAAGCCCACGAACGAAGAGGAGATCATGATAAGTTCGACAACTTATGGAAGGGACCATTTCAGATTGCTGAGATATTAGGAGAGAATGCATTCAAGTTGAAGACCTTGACAGGGGAAGATATCCCACTGCCCGTCAACGGGCAATTTCTGAAACATTATTTTCAACCCTGAGTTCCTTGATGGAGCTTGCTTGTATATAGTTAGAGTAGTTGCTTTCGGGTTTTTGTTTTTTGCTTTCTTTAGATTAGTTGTTTTCCTCGCTTTCCTTAGAATAGTTGTCTTTGTTTTCTTAGATTAGTTGTTCGCTTTCCGTTTGCTTTCGTTTCGCTTTGCTTTGTTTTGCTTTCAATAAGGAGGGTGTCCCATTCTGCGGGAGGGGTGATGTTGCTTACACGCACACATTTTGGCTCGACCTTGCTAAGGAAGGTTGTGAATATTCCTCGGGTAAGCATTTGTGGAAGATCTGTGAATTCTAAATTAATTATTTCTAAAGTGTCCTAAGGTCGAGGGTAGTACTTGACTGGGAAGGAAGTCATCTATTGTGTCCTGATACCGAATCTTGCAGTTATTACATTTTAACACACTTAAAGAGTTCTCTGAGTCAGTATGGTCTCCTAGGTGAAGTTGTTGGCTAGAAAGTAATCAGAAGTCTTGCTTCAGCGCCACTATAATGCTCAAACCCAGGTGAGCTTCACTGCTTACAGGCCAAAGTGTGGAAATATATGAAAAAAGAAAAGAATATCAAAATGAATCAAAAGAAAAGAATGAAAAATCAAAACACTTGGTTTTTTTTGGGTGTGCGGAAATCTCTACAGGTGTACCAAAGAAATCAAAACAAAAGAAATAAATCGCCGGAAGTAGAGCAATCTCCGTGACATTATAGCAGATAACCTCGCCGGGGCTATGGACGCTCGCTGGCAGCGAGGCTCTATCCAAGGATGCTTTTGGAGCTAAGACCCAAAAAAAATACACTGAAAAGCCATCACGGAACCAAAGAGTCATGTTGGTCTTAAGAGACAGGAATGAACCCATGTGCACACACTTATAACTGAAGGATAAGATACCTTGATACAGTCTAGGACTTCTCTTCCCTTTTGAGTATTCTTCTTGGTCAAGGGACAAGTTAGGTAGAATTAATTCGAGATTCCGGATTTGAAGTGAATATTATCTTTGGAATGTTCAGGAACATTCCCCACGTGGAGTCGCCAGATGTTGTGACCTTTTCACACATCGCCCCATCGCTGATGGGGACCCCCAGTTGCCTGCTAGTTTTTAGGGTTTTGTCTCCTTGCAACGGTTACGAGAGATCACTTTGCTTAGAGTTTCCAGGTCAGTTTGCCGAGAGTTACCTGAGCCAAGTCAGGAATTCATGTTTGAATCAGTGCGTAGACGTCATGGAAGCGCTCAGAAGGCCCAAGAGACGAAGATCGACTGTGAATTCGGCCAATTCTGAGACTTCCTATTTTTTAGGAAAGGTTGCTTTTTCGATTTTTCATTTTTGGCATTTTTGGACCAAACAGGGTTCCCTATTTTTTAGGGTTGCTTTTTCTATTTTTAGAAAGTTTCTATTTTTGGAAAGTTTCTATTTTTAGAAGGGTCCCGAGTTCTGAAAACGCACTCAGAAGTTCGAAAAACTCAATAGAACTCTCAGAAAATCAAAATGAAAAAATTGAAATTTTTTGAAAAATTTGCAAAAAAAAGTTCAAAAAGCATGAAAATCAGACCAAAAACGTTCAAAAATCTGGAAAAACCAGTCAAAACCAGTCAAGATCAATCAGATCTGAAGATGAAATCATGAAAATCAGTTCTAAAATGGTGAAGTTTGTGAGAAATCTGTGCAAGTCTGGAAAATTCGCCATGAAGGAAGATGTATGAAGGTCTGGAAGGTCATGGAACTCGCCCAGCAGCTTAGAAGGATGTCCAAAGAAGTCTTGAAGTTCGCCCAGCTTTCTTGAAGGCACATCCTAGGACTCTTCAAAGTCCGCCATGCATATGCCCATCAGCTTCAAAGTCCGCCATGCACCTTGGGACAATATCCTTGCATCTCATGAAGTTTGCCATGCATATTGGAGGCATATCCTTGGACCTTCTAAAGTCCGCTCAAGGCCATCCTTGATTCCTTTGAAGTCCGCCATCTCATGAAGGATATCCTAACACCTTCTAAAGTCCGCCATCCTTGTCCAAGCATCATCCAAAGTCCGCCATCCACTAAGAGGTTCGTCCAAAAAGGCTCCAAAGTCCGCCAAATGTCAAGGAAGATATCCTAATGCCACCTAAAGTCCGCCCTTGATGTGCTAAAGACCCTCAAAGTCCGCCATATGCAAGAAGGACGTCCAAAGTGCTTGTGAAGTCCGCCCTTAAAAGGTGGGACTTGGCTGAAAGCTATCCAAAGTTCGCCTAGGCATGAAAGTAAGGAAAAATCAAAATATTTGCTAAGTGTTGGCGCCCAGCTAGGGAAAAATTCGAAATATGCTAAGTATGAGGGCCTAAAAGGGTGGAAAATCCTTTCCAAAGGATGAACAAATGCTAAAATGTTAAGGGAATTCGCCCTAGAAAAGAGGGACGTCCAAGATGCTCATCCCAAAGACTTAAGAGATGTCCACCATGCACTTGGAAGAAGTTGGTAAAATAGCAAAGACATCCATGACGTTCGTCCAAGATGTCAAGGAAGTCCGCCCAAGATGATAAGATAGTAAGATTCTTGGCTAAGTGTCAAGGCCAAATCCAAAGAAAAGTTCGAGAATTCGCCTAAGTATAGAGGCTAATGGATAAGAAATGAAGATTTTGGCTAGACATCCGGACATTTTTGAGAGGACAAATGCCAAGATTGAAAGGACAAATGCTAAAGAGGATTGGGATATGGCGAAGAATGGAACGGAATATGCCTAACACGATGAGGGAAAAAGAGGCAAAATTTGCCTAAGTATGGAAAAGGCAAAGAAATTGTCAACTTTGGCTAGAGAAAAATGCACGAGGTAAAGGGAAAGGAAGGATCGTCCTTGACCAAAAAGATGAAGAATATGTCAGACGTCAGGAAAATTCAACCGGCAAAGACATTCGGACAAGGATATTGCCTAGAAAAATTCGACCGAGCAAGGAAATATTTGATTTTGGCAGAGCAAAAGAAGCTTAAAATCTCGCTTCGGCAAAGAAAAATGAGGATCTGGCAATGAAATCTTTGACGGAATGGCTTGAATTTTGGTTTGGCTAGACGAAATGAAGGACGAAATCGGAAAACAAACTCTTAGCCAAGAAAAACGGAAGAACAATCGAGATAGCCATGGGTCCAAGACGAACGGGTTGGAATTAATTAAAATATTTTAATATTTTAATAATTAATTCTCAACTATTTGGAATTTAAAAATACCTTGGACGGAATCAAATTTTCCAGACACGAATCAGAAGAAAATGAAGTATGCCAGGCAAAGATGAAAGCGAGAAAAATTAAATTCATCACGAATTTAATTAAAAAATTTAACGTTTATTTAAAAAAAAATTGAAAAATCAAAAATAAGCATTAAATGAAAAATCGAATTTTTGAAGATCAAGGAGATTTGTCCAGATAAGTTCGAGACTGAGCCTTGTCGGAAAATAAAAGGAAAGTTGCCTGTTTGGAAAATGAAAACAAATCGAGGATCAAGAAGAAAGATGGCAGTTGCCAAATCGAATTCAATCCTTCAGCATTATAATGAGTTTCAGCAACTCATTTTTTCACACACAGCTGAAGAGAAATTTAATCTTTCTCGAAATCGTCAGGCAATCAATTCATCAATCGGCAAAGTCGAATTTCCCAGAGGGATAAGCAGTGTTATGCTAAAGAATTTTTCACGGGAAAAGAAAAAGAGATTTATTCAAAGCTGATTTCTTCTTGAAGAAGGGCGCACTTTTCAAAAAAATCAGATTTTTTAAATCTGATTTGCATTTAACGATCCTTCTCTGAGGTTTGGTGATTGATCAATTAAATTTGCTATCTTTTTATGCCCTGCCATCTTGACGAAGTTCTGGCAAGAATTTTCAACTCCATCGAAGTCACTTTCAGCTTGCTTTTTCGCAATATTTTAATTATTTGAACAGCTGAAAGTTATTTTTCGAATCCAAGGCACGAGGTTTAAATTATTTTAAAGGTCTTTATATTAATGTTAATTTTATGACTGCAGGTTGACGGACACGGCGGACAGATCATCAAGGAAGCTGAAAATGAAGTTCGCCAACAAGGGTGCCCAGAAGGAGACCAAGGTCATCTCAAAGTGGAAGAATGTCATGGACACTGACCTCGGACATGTGGACTTTGACGAATTCAAGCAAAGAGTATACGGTCAGAAGGGACTTCCCACGGCAATAGCCAGAAGAATGGTCAGAAACGGGATATTCCAAGCAGCTGGATTCCCTCCGGCAATGGATTGTGCAGAGTTAATGGTGGAATGTGCTCGCCATTATGATGCTCAGAAAAGACAGATTATCGCCCCTGACGGAAGGATCTTGGCACACTTGAACGAAGTCGCAATTCAGGAGACCTTTGGCATCCCTGAACATTCAAGAACGGTCTATAAGACCAAAGAAGAAACCAAAATGCTATATGACAGCAAGTCAGATTTGTGCGCCACCACAGTCAACAAGGTGTGGATGGACAAGCCAAAACCATCAATCAAGAAGATGCCCAAGAGACCTCGCCGCACGGATTTCAAGGAAGATTTTGGAGATATCGTGCTGATGCTGAACAGGATCGCAGGCAATTCGCAGGGCGCCTTCTTTGAGAGCTGGATGTACTACTTCATCGACGAAGTCACCTCTGGAGTCAAGATGTTTAACTGGTCACGGATGATAAGTGACAACCTTCACGAGCAACTGATCAACCTTGAAGAGACTAAGTCTTTTCACATGAGTTCATATGTGATATACCTATTGGCCAGATCATACAAATATCCAGGATTGGTCTGCAAAGGCAAATTGGCAATGGAAACGACTCAAACGCTACGGCGCTATCATCGGCTCAATTGAAAGAAAAAGACTCGCGAGGAGGTTGCATGATGCATTACCTAATGCATAATCACGCAGCTCAGGAGAATACATCAAGGTAGAGCCGGCCCGAAAAGCTTATCGACAAATCACGGTCTGGTTCATCAATTCTCGGGGATCTAAAGAGGATTTCGCGGAAATCTAACAAATTACTATCTATCAGGCTAATCGGATGAGTATTACTTCGAGTTTTAAAGAACAATTAGAAGTACCAAGAATATTGAAGAGCCGACCAAGAAAGCGTCGAGTCACATTCCCTTTTCTTCGCCGGAACATGCCAAATGCTTGTCCATCACTTGCGAGAAATTTGAAAGTGCAGTTGGAGATCAATAGGCCCACCCTTTCAGCATATCCGGGGTTTAGTAGCAACCCACATCCTGCTTTATCGAACAATAGAAGAAAATACCATACAAGCAGGCAGAGATGACCAAGAGCCATCTGCCCGATGAATCTGAAATGAGCAGAAAAGATGTGGTCGAGATGTCCGAAATTAGATTTCCTTAAAGAAACAATCGAGTTCTGTCGAGTGCCTGACCAGCTACAAGACGATGGAAACCATGTCCAGCCTCGCTTTGAGGAAAGCCGACCTCTCCCTCCAGTGAAGTGGTCAGAGCCAGAGCACGCAGACCTAGCCACCCTAATGAGGCCAGTGACGAAATATTCTCGGTGGTGGGTTGATGATCATGTTCAGGAATTGAGACAAAAAGGAATCACGCTCACATATGATCTGTTGAGCGAATCAGAGTCATATTCCTCTAATGCTGGGGCATCCCATCAAGACATGGCCGGTATCGGAGAGAAAAGAAAAGAAATAGTGCCAAATGCAGAACCTGTTTCCAAGAAGCATAAAGGAGGACCTTCTCGGTCAGCGGCGTCCAGGAATGTTGACCATTTGGTGGCTAATATAGACGACTCCTTGGTTGAGATGCTCGAACCTCTTGCAGCTCAGGAAGTGAACAATGAACCTATCCAATTAGATGATGAAGAGCCTGCATCACCAACAGGCACAGAGATTTTAGGTTCAGACAATGACATAGAAGCCCGGGACAATGACTTAGAGGAAGGAATGATTTCTGCCCTCAGAGGGATAGTGGATGTTCCGAATGAGGAGGAAGTTCAAGTAGAGGATGGCATCGAACAGTCGACCATTCCAGACTGGCTGTTGGAAAGAATGAAAATCCAGGTGCCTGCTGAGGCTCAACAGGAAGAAGAGGACGATACTGCCGATTTCTTGGCAAGATTAGAACAAGTTGCTACCAAGAAGCCCGCCAAGAAGTTTTCCACCATCCAGAGGAACGAGACAGGTAACCGTTCCGTGCACATTGCAGTACCTACAGTGGACAAGCCACAGGACGAAATCACTCCGCAGGAGTATGCTATCACCACTGTTGACCTTGGTCCGACCTCGAAAGGTCAGGAAGTAGAAGAGTTAGATAATTCCGTCTCGACCATCAAAGCGAGACTGGAAAAAGAAGTGGCCAAGAAGGAGTACAAGAAGGAGGTCGAACGTCTCAAAGAATATATTCATCATTTGACCCAGCCACTTGATCAGGGCAATGCAACTGTTCCTCCTCTCCTCAATTCATCACAGGAGATGACTCAGGAAGTTGAGCATGGAATGGTGACGGCCAGGGAAGCACAAGACTGGATGGCAAGTGAAGGCACGGAAGTGGCCTTGTTCATGGAGAGGTTGACGCTTGCTTATGGACGAACCTCTTCGTTTCTTTCTAGGTTGATGGATATGGCAGAGACATGGGATGGTATCCCGGATATGCAAGAAAGGCTTATTCCGAGCCTTAGAATTTTGAAGAGCACTCCGAGGGAGGAGTTAGTTGATAAAAAGGTTATTGTTGCAGGGGCAGCATATGATTTTCATCACTGGTTTTGGGCAGTGACAATAAGAGAAGAAGTATTGGAGAAGGCAATAATCGATGGGCTTGGAATTGAAGAACAGGTCAGGAAAATCCAGGAGAAGATGTGCATGATAACTACAGATGTGTTCGACCGTGAAGTCATCCGGGAGAACGACATGCAGTTAGAGAGACTGAAGCAAAAAGTTCAAGAAACTTTCTTCTCGACCACTGGACCGTTTTCAAAGCAGGACTTCACAAGAGTGGGAAGACTCTCATCCATTCGAAAGGAATTTGAGAAGCGGGAGGCAGATTGGGAAAGTACCTTTGCCAGATGCGCCGAGAAGTTGGACGGACTAGAATTCCGGATCAGCATGTTACCTCCTGTCACGATGGACGAAGTCATTGCCGTAGTGTCCAGATTCGCCAAGCACAATGCCACTCAAATGGATAAGGACGCCTCTCCTTGATTATAGCTGGAACTGCCACTTTTCTGATAGTTTTCTGATGGTTAACTCTTGTTGTTAACCCTAATTAGGGTTTGGTTGTAACAATCTGGGCAGTTAATCTTGTTTAAATCTCGGTCGTCTATTTCATTTTTGGAGCTCTATATAAACTAGTGCTCTCTCATTTTCATTTTGTGTGGAGACTTGTTATGTATATTGTCGCATTGAGACTATTTTGAATGATAAAATCTCTTGAGCATGATTTGCCTTGAATCACTTCTTATTGTTGAATAGTAAGCGAGGTTACATATTATCTTCCGCCATAGATTAGAATTAAAGTTAGATTAAATAGAATTTGCTTTGAAAAGTTGTTAAATTGAATGAAAGATTGATCGTATCGACTCATTGGTGAAGTGTAGCTCATACTTTCTTCGGATGAATGATTTTTATCCGATGCGTAAAGTTAGCTTGAGCTCCTAAGTGTGGAATCCTAACTTCAACCTTATCCGAGGTTTGAATATCATTCTCACAACCCCTTTGAAGATTGCACCCATTTTTGCGTATGTTGTCCAACAGGAGGCGAAACAAAATGTGGTTTATTTCGCTTCACCAAGTCCTTACTGTCTCTTGATTTCTTAGGCTTAGATTAGACTCTCTAAACCCTATTCTTTTGCCATTTTTTTTGAGATCCATTGAAAGTCCCAACTAAGAGCCCTCAATGATACATCTCCTAAGTCCTGAACTTGCAAAGATATTCTTACGTAAGTCCCCTTGTTCATTACCAGCAAATCACAACGACCACTGAACTTATCCACACGTCGAGACCGACTAAAGAAACCTTGGAATCGCCATATGATCTTCTTTGCAATCTTAGCATACGCGGTGGTTTTTCAAGAGAGGATAAAGTGTCTTTGGACATTTTTATTCTGAATGTTTGGTGGATGATAAAACACACATCAACGTGACAAAATTGAGGGGATGGAGAGGGCTTTCCCATGTTAAGTTAGCTCCTAACACTAAGTTCTTTTGTGAATATGTATGATTCTGAATCCATCAGCTTGTTTTTATTTCTTGACTGTATCTCATGCTATTAACAGTATTCTATTCAAATCATTCGATCCTTCCCAAAGGAATCATTTTTGGATTTATTGTAGTCCTTTTTTCTTTTAATGTTATTTACATGCAGGACAACATATATATGGGAATGACGGTGATAACAACCTTAACCATTGTGATTCCGCCTGCAAGAGTTAACCATCACCCCTTCCAAGAATAGGGGAGAGGACCCAGTAGTTGTGCACTCTAATTTTGCGCTTCTAATTATCCTACGTGGAAATTTCAAATCACTCCCAATTTTTTACAGCTTACTTGGTAAGTCCCCTGCTTATAACTAAGGTTTCAGGGCCACATCATCAAAATGATGCCACATCAGCATGCTTTTTGTCAAGGTGTCGAAAAAGGCCCAAAAAAAAGTGAGACCAATACTTGTGCATTCACAGCATGTTTTATTGAGCGCTGATGTGGAATCACATGATTGGTTGCTTTTTAGATCAATGGAATACATTTTGTTTAATTATGGGTAGTCATCATCAACACTAACAACTTTAAAGTTACAACTATTGGTCCAATATTGATAAAAATATTGGGCATTATATAAACAACCACTATCACAACTATTGAAACATGCTTAGGTATTGGGTCCTCTCCCCTATGATTTCTTATTTTTTTTGGAAATGGTATTTGTCCAGTGAGTGGTCCGAGTGGCCCCATAATAGAGTGGAAAGACTAAGTATAAGCTTGGTAAAGATACAATGATGAAACCAATTACATTTGCTAGTCTTCATTGAGCAGGTCTCTTGGTATTAAAGAAATAAATCCTTAATTTGTCACAATTAATGGCTTGGCCCATGAGTTCTATGTATTCCTCTAGATTTTTTTTAATTATCTTCATCTCCCCAACCATAGGTATTCCATATAGGAGGGTGTCATCAACAAAGAGCTGATGAGTTAAAGAGGGGCAACTATCGATAACATAGATTATTTTCCATTGACCCATAGCATCCCTACAAGTAATCCTTCTACTAAGTGTATCCACCATAATTACAAATAAGAATGGGGATAAAGGATCCCTTGTTTGATTTCCTTATCTCCATTGAAGAAACAGCATGGGGAACCATTGATAAGCACATAATATCTTGAGGTTGATATACATGCATATACCCATTTTAGCCATTTGTTGCCAACACCAAATCTTTTTAGTATCTTCATAAGGAATCTCCACCTCACTCTATTGTAGGCTTTACTCATGTCAAGTTTTAGGATCATAGCTTTTAGATTCTCCCTTCTTACAAAGTGAATTACCTCATGTGTGATGATGATGTTGTTTAATATGTTTCCTCTCAATGTGAAGCCACTCTGTTCATTTGACATAATAGTTGGGAGTATAAGCTTCAACCTATTTTATGTTACTTTGGATATCACCTTGTATATTGTATTACACAAGGATATGGGTCTATAGTTTGAAAATGATGCATAGTCATATTTCTTGGGGATTAATGCAACATTTGTCTTATTTATATCTTCCAAAAAGTTTCTCGACTTACACGATTCTTCCACCACCCCACACATATCCATTCCCATGAAGTTCCAACATGCTTGGAAGAAAGATGTTGGAAAGCCATCAGGCTTGAGGGTTTTATTAGGGTGCATTTGAAACAATGATGTTTTCACCTCTTCTACTAACACCTTAGAAACCAAAATTTAATTCTCAACATCTTGGATGATGCAAGGGATGTGCTCCATGACGCTATTGTGAAGGGGCTCCATGTCATTCTCTCTGGACAATAGGTTGCTGAAAAAATAGACACCTTTATTTTGTATATCTTGATTTTTTGTTAGGATTTTACCATCCTTGTTATATATTTGGGAGATTCTATTATGCCCTCTTTTAACTTTTCTTGAGTTGTGGAAAAATTTTGTGTTCAAATCCCCCTTCTCAAGCAATGTCTCTCTAGATTTGGAGCACCAATAGCATTCTTCCCCCGTGAGTATTTCATTGTCTTCGACAAGAAGTGATTTTTATTTTTCTTAATCCTCCTAAAACATTCCAACCAGTATTAATTTTTGATTTAGATCTTCCAATTCTACTTCTATCCTTTCCTTCTCAATTTTTTTTTCAAAGGATGTCTTATTCCATATTTTGAGTCTTTCCTTGATGTGTTGTAGTCTTTTGCAAAAGATGAACATGCATGATCCTTCTACGTTTATCCCCACTCTGAAACCATATTTTATCAAACCTAAATTGGCACTTCGGTGGAGGCTTATCCTTCATTAGGCTTAGGAAAACTAGGAAACTGTGGTTAGACATTGAAATTGTTATTATGTGAGAGATGGGAAGAGTGGGGAAGTATATATAGCCGGAGAGCAAAATCCCACCGCCTGGAGAGTTGTAACAAGGCAGTTCGTATCGAAAAGTTGACGCCAAAAATTGATGGGATAACAGTGCCTTTACGGGAAACTCAGTTCAAGGGGGACCCCTTTGCGCCAAACTAAGTGACCTCCGGATTTTAAAGAAGCCGGCTTCTTCTATATAATGGTTTTTGGAAAGGGAAAAGGAAGCAGATATAATGAAACAAATATTAATCTAAGGCGATGCGCAAAAGCTTTTTGATAGGCACGATAAATCATAGACTCAAGGGCCTGAATGTTATTGATATGTTCCAAAACACCGGAAGCTTAAAGCAATAGCATAAACAGTTCATTTAATTGACATAACACAGTATCGCATACATTCTTACTGCTAAGAAGAGTCATTAAGACATGATTTAGACTAGCAAGTTTGTGTTCAATATATAGAAGTCTCCTCAAATGAAATGCTTAAGACAATAAAAAGCACAGTTCACAGTTTAATCAAGACATAAAAAGCAGAAAGGCCGAACAATAGGCACAGTCTGAAAGTATCTTGCAAATAAACATGCAAAAGAGGCCTGGCGTCTCTTGCTAAAACCAGTATTCTTCCTAAAAATCTTTGGTTTCCACGCTTTGCACTCGCAGCGCATATATGCTAGCCGCTTTTCTAAAACAAAGCTACCGGATGGCATTCGAGGGAGTTTTCCGAAGTTAGTGTGTTGGGAATACCGGCCCCCATTTCTTGAGGATGGAACTATTGCCACCTACCGCCAGATACCGATCATTGAGCGTATGGAGAACCATCCCATATATTCAAGGAACCTCGGGTACTGCTGACGCTAAAAATTGAGGAATCCAGTTTGCGGACCTTTATACGAATCCAGGACTCATTTCTGCTTTATATCGAGCTTTTAAAAGAAGTATCGAACAAATATTAATCTATGATAAGCGCTTCAGGCACGAGCAAAATCATAGACTCATAATCAATGTGCTATTGGATATGTTCCAAAAACACCTAAGCTTAAAGTTAATAGCATAAACGGGGCTTCATTTAATTGACATAAACAAGATCGCGATACATTCTTACTGCTAAGAAGAGTCATTAAGACATGATTTAGACCAGCAAGTTTGTGTTCAATATATAGAAGTCTCCTCAAATGAAATGCTTAAGACAATAAAAAGCACAGTTCACAGTTTAATCAAGACATAAAAAGCAGAAAGGCCGAACAATAGGCACAGTCTGAAAGTATCTTGCAAATAAACATGCAAAAGAGGCCTGGCGTCTCTTGCTAAAACCAGTGCTCTTCCTCTAAAATCTTGGACCATTTTCCCTCAACAGAGGGAGTATATATAGCCGGAGAGCAAAATCCCACCGCCTGGAGAGTTGTAACAGAATGATTCCACAATCCCCCGTAATGATGCCTGGATAAGAATATTCCCAATGCCGTTATGAGAGCAGCCAATCAAGGTACAACATCCAGTTGGTTAGTTATAGGCGTGCCCTTTTGAAATGATGGCAGTGGTCCCAACCAGGCTTCGAAGCGATGAGTGTCGTCCACCGCCTTAGAGAACCATGGCGAGCAGCAGTCAATGACACCATCCCGCTCGGCCATCTCACAGCTTGCTTTTGATAATCGATGGGCAAGTAACGCGGCAAAGAACCGCGTCTCTAATGAAAACTCCTTCTCCATTGACCGGGCGCTTGCGGAGAAGTGACACGTGTTCAGGGGACGGAGGCTACTTTGAAAACGGGGAAAGGCCGCATGAAAAGGGGGCGAAAGACGCGTGGCCGCGTTTCGCAGCCCGTGGTGCTCTCGTCCCTGCTGTTGTTTTAAAAGCCGCGAACCGCTGACACGTGAGCGAGGGTGGGCCCCGCCAGGAAATGAAGAAGGCCAATAGAAACCCCTCCGCGCCGCAGCACTCTACTCCTGCTAAGGAAAGATTGCGCTACACCGCCACGTATAGAGATGTGGGCCCTGTTTCGCAACCCGTCGGAAACATAAAGCAACAGAAAATGAAAGACCCCGCAGGCGTGACACGTGGGCGCTCAGCGCAGCATCTCAAGAGCCAAAAGGGAAGCCGCTTGCCAAAATTGTGAAGCGAGGAATGCACACAAAGGCAAAGATCAAGAACCTGCCGGGAAGCCGAAGAAACGCGGAGACGCGCAGGCCAGTGCATGAACATGCAAAAAAAAAAGGGGAACCCGAAGGGAGCTGAGTGGAATATTATTTCAACAGTAACCAATTTGGAGTTAGAAGAAATATGTCCAACCTTTCAACAATGTTTGTGAAACATGTTCTTATGTTATTCCATGTGAATGTTTCATTACTTGGAATAATATCTATTAAACCATTTCAGCTGACAAAGTCCATAAAATCTGTTTGGGATTGGGAGATATGGCCTATACCACACAACTTCTCAGAGATGTCCAATATTGCATTAAAATCACTCCCTATCACAATATTCATTTGATCTATCTTAGTTCATTCTCCATCTCATTACATAGAAGCATTTTATCCCCCAATTTTGATGGCCCGTAGATATTAAAAATGAAAAAAAATTGAAACAAAAGTTGCATACCTTTGCAGAATGCCAATTAGAGTTTGTACTAAGTGACTCCATCGATACTTTCCCAGGTTTCCACATCAAGTTGAGGCCTCTAGAGGCACCATTTCCTTTGTAAATTGACCATTCCAACCTTTGCAATGTTTGAGGAATGACTTAGCTTCAATTTTATGCAGTTTTGTTTCTTGTAATAACACACAATTAATCAATTGGTTGTTTAAATGACGCTTGATCATGCACCTCTTGTTAGGGGCATTAATTCCCATAACATTCTATGTAAGGATCTTCATTATTTTCCAAGGGAGGGAAATCCTTCCTTGGACCTCAACAAATACGTTTTGACAGATTTATGATCCTCATCGAGAGCCTCCTCTTCTCTTTTCTCCTTATTGGATTTTCGACCCCTCTTTGAATCCTTTTTCCTTAGACCATTGTTTAATAGTGTAGAGGAAAAATGGCTAATCCTTCTTGGGTCAACCATGTCAATTTCATCCCCAATATCCTCCTCCTCTGTATCTGAGCTTTTTTCTATTTGAATCCTACTTGTTTTACCCTTTTCTCTATAAGGGACAATTTCCATTGTTGGGTTTTGATTCTTTCTTGTTTTTTCTAGAGGTAGAGCCAATAGGGATACACACATATTGCTTGTGGGATTAAGTTTATGGAAGGTCCTCTAGGGATTCCTCAATTTTTGGATTAACATCTTGATTATCACTATTTCTTTTTTGCATCCATTTCTTTAGTGGTGATGTTGGAGGAATGCAACAAGATGATTCATGATGATTTTGACTTCCACACCTTAAGCAAAAAAACTTAGGATTTTCAATTTCTAATTCTTGATTCCACACCCCAAATGATGATACCAACTTGATTGTTTTGTGGATTTCCTTGATTGGGTAGGTGTAAGAAGTTGGGTCCACAAAATGTTCAAAAAGTGGAAGTGTTTTTCTCAATTTTCAAAATTTGTCACAGTTGAACTAAAAATTTGAAGCACATATACATAGAATCTTTAAAAACTCTAGTAATATGAAATGTAGTATTTTGAGTCTAGTTTTAAATATGTATTTTATTATAATACCTAGATTATACAAATTATTTTTAATAGGCATGCATAAAAATCACTTTTTAAAAATATTTTTTTAGGACCATACAATGCACGTGTACATCCACCATAATTTGACCTATATAAAATTACTATTTCTAATTCCTTTTGGGGATAGATGTGTATTATACTAAAGATTGATGAGAATTAATTTTCATAATTGTTTCCCAAATATTTTTTAATTAATTTTTTATTGACCCTAATTGTTGTTTCTGAAAAGCCCTCATATATGACCACCATAATTTGGGTTAAACTAATAATTTTTAATTTATTTTTCCATTGTGTAAAAAATTGTGTGTATATGCATAAAAGCAAAGGCATGGGTTTCAAATTTCAAATTTTATTAAACACATACCCGCTCTAAAACACATACCCATTCTAAAATATTATGTAACTAGAAATGGGTACCTATTTTGAAGAACAAAATGGGTACCTGATTTGGAAAAAATGGGTACATGCTTTAAAAATTTAAGTTTAAGAGCTTGAGCCTAAATGGGTACCCATTTTTGTCGATATTATTTGCAAGCCTGAAACTTCCCCTATACTTGGACCCAACTTCTTGCTTTTCTTATTGAAATTATTTTAATTAATGCATATATTAGGGTTTCCCCATTTCGTAGATCCACCTCCAATGCCCTTCCAATACCATCACCAGTTTTTGATAGACATTTTCCTGAACAATATTCAAACAAAAAATTATAGAGTTAAATCCGCTTTGGACCATATGATGGATTTGTGTCTAAAGGATTGAAATTGAACATCCACCTTTGTATATAGAGCAAAGATCTTTCATTCTTCCATGAATCCACTCTTATAATGTCCTCTTTGTCCTTCTCTATTTCAAATATTGCCACAAAAAATCCTTTGGAAGGAAGTTGAGGATTCTATTGGTTCTCCACTACGAGTTGACCCAATTATGCATCTTTGCTCTTGACAACTTCCTCCTGATGATTTTTTTGATAATTGCAATCTTCTCCAACTCCTTTGTATTGTCACATAATATTGATGATACATCAATAATTGTGTCCTTTTTGCTTTCCAGATTTGCTTGTTCTTTTTACATTTCTACCTTATCCCAGTACACTCAACTATTCAAAATTTTTGCCTTCGCCATTTTCAAAAAAAAATATTTCTCATCTAATTTTTAGTTAAGGCCTTATATTGATTTAACAATGATTGAAACAAATCAATATTAGAGGTTTTGGATATTGATGTAGATAAAGTAAAATTTGTTAGTTTAGCCTATGATTGATAATGTCTAATATTATTTGAATGTGTTCTCCTAATTTTTTATTATGTCATATCATGTTTATTTGATGATTAGAATGAACTGTGATGACGTTCTTAAATACAAGCCGTAGACATGTAAATTGAAACCTTTCATTTGATGTTTGATAAATAATAGTCATATTTTTGAACAATCAGTGTGAGAAATCATTAAATTTAAATTTAAAAATAGAGGGACAATGTGATATCTATAGCTCAATATAGAGAATTGAAGTGCATGTTTAATTTAGTCTAGAACGGGTAATGCTTTGATCATTTGATTAAAAATATTTTAAATTGAATGATGTGGTATTATAGATGTTCAATTTGGATTAAGAACCAAGTAAATAAAAAATAACCAATTAAGTCCTAAAACTATACATTTGAGATATGTATACAAAATAACATAAAAAGTGTAAAAATATATATTATCTTTATCTACATTATAAATCAATTAATCTTATCTTATGAATTCAAAAAATAAATTATTATATAAAAATTATATATATTCATTGTACTAATATTACTATTAATATTATATAATAATTAATAAACATTATTTACACACATAATACTCCCATATATTAAATTATTTAATATTTACATAAACTCATTAAATTTTAATAAAATCAATAAAAACCCAATATGTGATGAGATTTAGATACATATGAGCTTATACAATAAATATCTTATACTCTACATTATTCATCACCTACACATTTAGTAACCATCTTTGGGAAAATTGCTCATAAAAATTAATAAAACTATTGACTAAAGAATCAAGTCAATTATCAATACATTTGTTAAAAAGTTATAATTTCACTTGTTTTTAAGTGATACATTTTCCCAACCACCATAAGCAGATTTAAATAATATAACCAGCACACCCCATTTTCTTTGGTTGGTAGTTTATGATCTCATTTATATACCGTGTGTTCATGGCAAGCAAGTCCAATGATTTAATGCTTGGAAATGAAGTTTTAGGTAAAATTTAAAGAAAGGAATGACCACCAATTTAATGAATTCATGAAAAGCCAAGCCATTAAAGTGAGAAGAAATTGAAGGAAGCTTCAAGTATGGGTTGACATTAGAAGTACTTGGTTGTTCTAAGTTTGACAAGGTAGGTATACATCCAACTAACAACTACCTTTAATCATTTTAGAAGAATCTTACCTATTATTAGTTTCTATAGAAGCCAACACAATTTTTATTTGTTTATTAGTTATTATTTAGTAAGGTAATTATTGTAAAGATAAATGTTGAGTGGTTTTAGTTAAAGGATTATTTAGTTACTTAAATGGAATTCTTCCCTTGTCAATATTTCATTGTGTTCAATAAGAAGTGATTTTTTTCTTAACCCTCCTAAAAAAATCCAATTACTATTAATTTTTAATTCATATCTTCCAATTCTACTTCTATCCTTTCCTTCTCCTCAATATGTTTTTGAAGGATGTCTTATTCCATACTTTGAGTCTTTCCTTGATGTGTTGTAGTCTTTTGTAGAAGATGAACATGCATGATCCTTCTACGTTTATCCCCACTTTGAAACCATATTTTATCAAACCTAAATTGGCACTTCAATGGAGGTTTCTCCTTCATTAGGCTTAGGAAAACCAATAAGTGGTTAGACATTGAAATTATTCTTATGTGAGAGATGGGAAGAGTGGGGGAGTGTAACCAATTTAGAGTTAGAAAAAATTTGTCCAACCTTTCAACAATGTTTGTGAAACATGTTCTTATGCTATTCCATGTGAATGTTTCATTACTTGGAACAATATCTATTAAACCATTTTAGTTGGCAAAGTCCATAAAATCTATTTGGGATTGGGAGATATGGCCTATACCACCCAACTTCTCAAAGATGTCCAATATTGCATTAAAATCACCCCTATCACAACATTCATTTGATCTATCTTACTTTGTTCATTCATTGTCTCATTCCATAGAAGCCTTTTATCCCCCAATTTGGATGGTTCGTAGATATTAACAATTAAAAAAAAAATTGAAATAAAAGTTGCATACCACCAATTAGAGTTTGTACTAAGTGGCTCCATCAATAATTTCCCAGGTTTCCACATCAAGTTGAGGCCTCTAGAGGCACTATTACCTTTCATAAAGTGACCACTTCAACCTTTGCAATGTTTGAGGAATGAATCAGCTTCAATTTTATTCATTTTTGTTTCTTGTAATAACACACAATCGATCAATTGGTTGTTTAAATGATGCTTGATCATGCACCTCTTGTTAGGGGCATTAATTCCCATAACATTCCATTTAAGGATCTTCATTATTTTCCAAGGGAGGGAAATCCTTCCTTGGACCTCAACAACTAAGTTTTGATGGATTTATGATCCTCATTGAGAGCCTCCTCTTCTCTTTTCTTCTTATTGGATTCTTGACCCCTCTTTGAATCCTTTTTCCGTAGACCATTGTTCAATAGCTCAGAGGCAAATTGGCTAATCCTTCTTGGGTCAACCATGTCAATTTCATCTCCAATATCCTCTTCCTCTATATTTGAGCCTTTTTCTATTTAACTTATGCTTGTTTTACCCTTTTCTCACAGTTTCCATTGTTGGGTTTTGATTCTTTCTTGCTTTTTCTAGAGGTAGAGGCAATGGGGATACACACGTATTGCTTGTGGGATTAAGTTTGTGGAAGGTCCTATAGGGATTCCTCAATGTTTGGATTAACATTTTGATTATCACTGGTTCTTTTTTGCACCCATTTCTTTAGTGGTGACGGTGGAGGAATGCGATAAGATGATTCATGATGGTTTCAACTCCTACACCTTAAGCAAAAAAAAATAGGATTTTCAATTTCTAATTATTGATTCCACACCCCAAATTATGATACCAACTTGACTATTTTGTAGATTTCCTTGATCAAGTGGGTGCAAGAAGTTGGGTCCACAAAATGTTCAAAAAGTGGAAGTATTTTTCTCAATTTTCAAAATTTGTCACATTTGGACTAAAAATTTGAAGCACTAATCTATAAAAGTCCAGTAATATGAAATGTAGTATTTTGAGTCTAGTTTTCAAATATGTAATTTATTATAATACCTAGATTATATAAATTATTTTTAATAGACATGTATAAAAATCACCTTTTTAGGACCATACCATGCACATGTACATCCACCATAATTTGACCTAAATAAAATTACTATTTTTAATTCCTTTTGAGGTTAGATGTATTTTATACTAAAGATTGATGATAATTATTTTTCATAATTTTTTTCCAAATATTTTTTAATTAATTTTTTATTGACCCTAATTGTTGTTTCTGAAAACCCCTCATGTATGACCACTATAATTTGATCTAAAGTAATAAATTTTTAATTTATTTTTTCATTGTGTAAAGAAGTGTGTGTATATGTATATATTGATGTCATATAATATTTTTACAAGAAACTTAAAAAATTAGAGGTTATTAACAAAATATGAAAACATGACATTTCAAGTTTATGGACCAATTTCCTTAGAAATTAATTAAAAAATAGAAAAATAATACAATCATTAAAAAATAAATATTTGAAAACTATACATCGTCATCTATAATGGGTTTTAATTTCATATAAAATTCTTAAAAAAAGTCGTCAGTCATATTCCCAAAGTCATTTTCTCTTCATCTTTTCATGATGTTGTACTTGCAGGTCCAAGGCTAAGGGGTGGGTTTCAAAGCCTAAAATAAAAGCAAAGGCATGCGTTTCCAAGACTAAAACAAAAGCAATTATGAAACACATACTTGCTCTAAAACACGTACCCATTCTAAAATATTATGTAATTAGAAATGGGTACCTATTTTTTTTTAAAATGGGTACATGTTTTAAAAATTTAGGTTTAGGAGCTTGTGCCTAAATGGGTACCCATTTTTGTCAATATTGTTTGCAAGTCCAAAACTTCTCCTATATGTGGACCCAACTTCTTGCTTTACCCGATTGGAATTATTTTAATTCATACATATATTAGTGATTTCCCATTTCAGTAGATCCACCTCCAATGCCCTTCCAATATCATTGCCAATTTTTGATAGACATTCTCCGACCAATATTCAAATGATAAATTATAGTCAAATCCACATCCGACCATCTGATGGATTTGTGTCCAAAGGATTGAAATTCAACATCCACCTTTGTATATAGAGCAAAGATATTTCATTCTTCCATGAATCCACACTTATAATGTCCTCTTTCTCCTTCTCTATTTCAAATATTACCACAAAAAAGTCCTTTGGAAGGAAATTGAGGATTGTATTGATTCTCCACCACGAGTTGACCCAATTATGTATCTCTACTCTTGAAAACTTCCTTCTAACATGAATTTTCTGATAATTGTGGTCTTCTCCAACTCCTTTGCATTGTCACATAATATTGATGATACATTAATAATTGTGTCCTTTTTTTTTTCTAGATTTGCTTGTTCTTTTTGCATTTCTACCTTATCCCAATACACTCAACTATTCAAAAAATTTCCTTCGCCAATTTCAAAAATATATATATTTCTCATCTAATTTTTTAATCAAGGCCTTATATTGATTAGCAATGATTGAAACAAATCAATATTAGAGGTTTTGGATATTGATGTAGATAAAGTAAAATTTGTTAGTTCACCCTATGATTGATAATGTCTAATATTATTTGAATGTGTTCCCTTAATTTTTGATTATGTAATATCATGTTTATTTGATGATTAGAATGAACTGTGATGATGTTCTTAAACACAAGTCGTAGACATGTAAATTGAAACCTTTAGTTTGATGTTTGATGAATAATAGTCATATTTTGGAACACTCAGTGTGAGAAATCATTAAATTTAAATTCAAAAATAGAGGGACAATGCAATAACTATAGCTCAATATAGAGGATTGAAGTGCATGTTTAATTTAGTCTAGAACAGGTAATGCTTTGATCATTTGATTAAAAATATTTTAAATTGAATGATGTGATATTATAGACGTTCGATTTGGGTTTAGAACCAAGTAAATAAAAAATAACCAATTAAATCCTAAAACTATATATTTGAGATATGTATACAAAATAATATAGAAGGTGAAAAAATATATTATTTTTATCTACATTATAAATCAATTAATCTTATCTTATGAATTCAAAACAATAAATTATTTTATAAAAATTATATATATTCATTATACCAATATTACTATTAATATATTATATAATAATTAATAAACATTATTTACACAAATAATACTCTCATATATTATATTATTTAATATTTAAATCAACTCATTAAATTTTAATAAAATTAATAAAAACCCAATATGTGATGAGATACCTATGAACTTATACAATAAATATCTTATACTCTACATTATTCATCATTTACACATTTAGTAACCATCTTTGAGAAAATTGCTCATAGAAATTAGTAAAATATTATAAAAAAAACTATTGACTAAAGAAAAAATAAAGTCAATTATCAATACATGTGTTAAAAAATTATGATTTCACTTGTTTTTAAGTGATACATTTTCCCAACCACCATAAGCAGATTTAAACAACATAACCAGCACACCCCATTTTCTTTGGTTGGTATTTTAGGATCTCATTTATATGCCGTATGTTCATGGGAAGCAAGTCCAATGATTTAATGCTTGGAAATGAAGTTTTAGGTAAAATTTAAAGGAAGGAAGAACCACCAACTTAATGAATTGAAAAGCCAAGCCATTAAAGTATGTTTTGACATTTGTACTCATTTCCCTTGTACTTGGTTGTTCTAAGTTTCACAAGGTAGGTATACATCCAACTCTTTAACAACTAGGCCTACCTTTAAACATTCTAGAAGAATCTTACCTATTATTAGTTTCTAGAAGCCAACACAATTTTTTCTTGTTTATTAGTTACTATTTTAGTAAGATAATTATTGTAAAGATAAATGTTGAGTGGTTTTAGTTAAAGGATTATTTAGATACTTAAATGTTGTATTATTTTAAAGTTACGTATTTTAATTAAAGGGTAAAAAATGTTATTTATTTTAAAGTGTTTTGGTTCATAAATTTGAGATTTTATTACGATCTTAAAAATGTATTTGAGTACTTGGGGGCGACCCTTTGGTGAAATGGTGGGGCTTCTTGCCTGTAGAGCCAACAACCAAGGTTCAAACCTCGCGGGGTCGCTCTCTACCACGTCAACAATGGAGTTTGTTATGTACCCTCATATTAAGGGGAGGTTCCTTGGTGAATTGGTGGGGCTTCTTACCTATAGTGCCAACAACCAAGGCCCAAACCTTAATATTTTTTAAAAGAGCCAGCTCGGGTAGCGAGGTTGGCTTGAGGCTGTGGGATGGCTCCTCATGGTCTCGAGTTCGATTCCGCTCTCGGTACTTACCTGGTGGTTGTGGTGGTGGTTGTGGTGGTCGGCGCTGCAGACACTCTCAGGGACTAGTCTAGCCCCCCCGCTCGACTAGTCTAGCCCCCCCGCTCGCCTCTAAGTGACGCTGGGCGGGGGGCCGCGGGGACATGATGTAACAAAAAAATATATATATATCGTATTTGAGTACTTTCAATTTCATAAATGATCTTTATAAATATATGTCTCTTGAGTTTGACACTTATAATTAATTAAGATTAATAACAAAACTACTATATGATGTAGTTCAAATATAAATAGGTGTTCATTAAAGTAGTTCAAATTATCAAATGTGTTAGTTATATAGGCTATTCATTCAAGAGAATTTGGAGTGCATTTGAGAGTGTTAGCACATGCTCGTCACATCTACAATAAACTTGACATGAAGTTTGAAACTTTTAAAATATTTTTATTATGTTGAGAGACATAATTAGAGTGACAATAAGGAATGGAGTGTAATTGCATGAACAT
The DNA here is from genome assembly GCA_007258455.2 of Sequoia sempervirens. Classification (NCBI taxonomy): domain Eukaryota; kingdom Viridiplantae; phylum Streptophyta; class Pinopsida; order Cupressales; family Cupressaceae; genus Sequoia; species Sequoia sempervirens. The sequence goes on along the minus strand of VDFB02387844.1, from coordinate 42,482 downwards.
GTTAATTTTTTTAATCTAAAACTATAAAATAACTCTTAAGTGAAGGGCTCTTCAAATAAAAATATATGCTAAAATAAAATAACTCTTAATAAATATAGCTTTCCAAATAAAAATAAAGTAAACAATGTAAATAAAATAAAATAATTTTTAAATAATTCTAAAGAAAAATAAAATAATTCTTAAATAAATATAATAATGACATCTCAAACATTTTTTAAATAGATGTATTGAAGATACCTATACTAATATAAATACATATTTCATCTTATTCTTTTGTAACTGTATATGAATAACTTATATTTCATAGTAGACATATATTTATAATATTCACAAGTTTAATCATCAAAAATCTAAGATTCTATAAAGATTTTTTCATGGGACTTCTTTTTCATAATATAAGAAATGGGTATTGTTTATTTTCTATTTTAATAAAAATAATAATGATGAAATTAGAGCTCCATCAATTCTCAATTTTAATATAGCAAAACTTTTATAATTAGCAAGACTTTTATTATACATGTTTAATATGATTAAATATACAAAGACTAATCACCACATTACACTTATTACAACATCATTATTTCTATTAATTTTTAAATTTCTAAAAACTTAAACCACATTGTCAACTTTCCAAATGGCTAAAGAAATAAATTGAATTAGGTATACATACTTGTCCAAGAATTGAAGGTCAAATTTAAAAGTTAATAAACTCTCTTACAATTAGTTGATTGAATTGAATTTTTTATTAAATTTGATTTTATATATTTTAAGGATAAAGATTTGATTTTTTATTTTATTTTTATTTGATTATATATAGATAATCTTTAAATTAATTATTTTTTAAAATTATTTTTAAATGTTTTTAAAAATATTTGGAAGTTTTTCAAATTAATTTATATGTTGTAATCCTCTCTTTCTATATGTTGTAATATCATTTGTTGTAATCCTCTCTTTCTAAGTTAATATATAGGATAGTAGTATGAAAAATTGTTGCTACCATGAGATTAGTTTTTCCTCCATATTGAAAGTTTTTCAAGATAAAAATAACATATTGTGATTTTTTATTTATTTATGGTTTAGATTAAATATTTCCTTCTTTAAGTGAAGTAAGTAGGAAAGTATTTAATTTAGTTGGTTTCTGAATTCTAAGAATAAGATTTTATAGATCAATTTAGTTATGATCTAGTAGTTTGATTTCTTGTGGGATTTGTGGAAGGATTTTGCATGACAAGAAAAAGAAGAGCTCAAGGTGCAGTCATGGAGGATCTAAAAGTAGGTGACAACATTGGAAGGCCACATGAGAAGTATTATAAAAAATTAGCAATGGTTGAGATAACAACAAGAGCACGAGTATGAAACAAGGTAAAATGGAAGAAGAACAAGATTCTATTAGTAAATGGGTTAAAAATTTGGCTAAAAAATTAGGTATTGGTGATGATGAAGATGATTTTAAAGATGAGAATATCTTGAATGAATCAAAGGTAAAAGCAAAGAAAAAGACTATTAAGTCATCATTAAATGTGAAAATTTAAAAACATGACACATAGACACACAATGTAATAATAATAAGTCAATTAATTTAGATACCTATTGTGCAATATTCATAACTTCATCAATTAAATCCAATTAACTCTATTTTTTCTTGATTCTTCAACTCCAACTTTTATAAATAAATCTAAATATATCTAATATGTAAATTTTGGTTTATACTATTATTAAAAATTCAACTACTAGGTCATTGTAAAAGCTTAATGTTTGGGCCTAATATTTAAGTCAACAAGCACATATGACTAGGTATAATGGGGAGGCTTGAAAAAAGTTTCTAACGCACTTTGGAAATTATTCTGCCTATTTGGTAATACATTAATAATCAATTTCTATAGCTTTTGAAATGAATGAATCCCCATACATCTAGAAGTTGATCACCACTTTCAACTTATTATCATCACATGCTTCCTAACTCCCCCACACTAAAGTCACCATTGGTTGTTCATTAGTTTGTTGAAGGGCATTATGACAACCTAAGGTTATAACTTTGATACTACGTTTACTACATTTTCAACCAACTACAAAGCTATATACTTTGTTTTAAGTCTTTGAGTTTAGATTGCCAACATAATTATTGTATTTAAATCAAAGTTTTGTGAAAAAAAAAAAATGAATTAAAATTGATAATTATGTAAATTAAATAAATTTAAATAATAAGTCTATGGTTAATTTAGATTAATAATAGTTGGGGTTAATTTTGTCATAAATGTAAATAGATGTTAAAATTAAAGTAAATTGAAAATAATATCTAGTTGAATTTAATGATGAAGGGTATAACAATGTTAGAAATGATTTATTTGGATTTTTTTTATGGATTTAGACAAAGATTTTAGATTTTGAAAATTTTATTTTATTTCTTTCTTGATTATCCATGCAAGTGTTGATATGATCTATGCAGTTAAGGACCAAATTTTATACATGGATCTAAACTTATGAAGTGTAGATCTAATTTGATAAAATGTAGACTATTGAATTTTTCTTACCCTAATTTTTGGTATCTATCTACATACTCGTAAGAGTAGGAGGTGTTTATACAAACAACTTTGAGAATTTACAAAATCACAAGAATCAACTTCTCCTTGATTATGTCTCCAGTGAATTGTGTTTAAGGTCTAGAACAAAGATTCAAAGACAACAAGCAAAGCATGCAATAGATCTAGGATGATATCACAAGTAGAAAAATGCATAATGAATTTTCTCTAAGGATATTAGATATAGGCATTATTCTCACATTCCTTCTTGATTTTGTTTGCTTGAATGAGTGCTCCTTAAATACAACAATCAAACACAAAAATCAACATAATATGTGTTGGGTTGACTCACAACACATAGTGAAATAGTTAGCAAAGTGGAAATTTAGATTTTAAACTTTAAAAGAAGGATCAAATCTATGACTACAAAACTAACTTGCCTCATGTTCACACAGGTGTATCTAATCTAATCTAACCCAATCTAGAAGAGTAAATATGGTGATCAAGAATGAAACTTTGAAGATTAGTAATGATAGGGATAAAAAAGAAGAAGCAAATTTACACATGATTATGATATTTATAAACTAATTATTACAATTAATGACACCCTAACAACAAATCCAAAACATAAATACATGTAATTCTCACTCTATTTAGTATCCCATCAAATAATTTTTATTTTTTAAAGAAAATTATAGCATTTAGAATTTTAAAATAACCTACAATTTCCACCATTACAATCATATTTTTCTGTCATTATTCTGGTCAGATGCTTTTTGTTGTATACAAGTAAAAGGCATGGATTTGACCCTGAAAAACAAACAAGAAACCCTCCAATGCCCATCTTGAAAGCAAGCCTCCATCCTTAACTTGTTGTATAAGAAATGTATATCCATCCTTTGAAATATGTGTATATGCATCACAGATGAGCAATGTGGTGGCCCATGTAACGTGTGCCTCAAAAAACTAAAAACAAAAGGGGCAATATCTTGAGTGAACTTATTCTTGGTGTATTACAGATATACAAATAATTTGAAATACATAACAAAAGGAGCATAAGCCAGGACTATTACAAATTCATACCATTTTAAGGCTGATGAATTCTTTTTCAGATCTGTTTTGTTTTGATTATAGGATTAAGAATGAACAGTTATTGATTCAAATGAAAAAGTAACTTAAAAATGGATAAACAGTTCACACAAGATATCAAGGAAAAAAACAGATGACTAACCTGACCACAGTGATGACCAACTCAGATCTCAGACATGTTATTGTTATGTTTAGAAGTTTTGTATGTTGGCTGTTTACCTGTTTTGTTAGTGTTTCTTTTTTCACTCTTTTTCTGCTGTAACTTTCTTAATGTATAGCAAAATTCTCAACCCTCAAAGAATTTCTCTTTTCAAATGTTAGAATTTTTTATTTTTTTTATGGAGGTCATCCACAAACAATTTTTAGCTATCTTATGTAGAAGCACGAATCTTCTTGGGCTGAATCTCTTCGGTTAAGAACTAAGGACTGAAGGGTATCCATTCCATTAAATTTGTCCGGAGTAGGTCTTGACCTCAGAAATTTGAACATAATAGAAGAAAAAACAACTTACATAGAGCTAGGTTGCAGAAAAGTTTGGGACTGAGAAGGATGATAGAGAAAAAAAACAATAAAAAAAAAATTCCTATCAGTAGTTGGAGTACCTATGAGATGGTGTAAATACTCAGCCTTGTATTCCAACTCTCCACTACTATGGTGGTTGAGTGTCTTATCAGCACTTGTAGAGGTGGCCATTGTCCATTGAGTTCTTCCCTGGTACCTACCTACATATTAGTGGAGCTTTAAAAAAAGCATTTTATTTCTCAATTGAAATGCAATTCTATATATAAAATTAAATATAATAATCAAGAGAGTTATGTAGAAATAGAAACAATAATAAAGTTGGTAAATAGTTAACATATAAAATTGTTAAACATGGTAATAATAAGTCTAAGATTTGAGTTGCTCTTTAATTACTATGGTTAGGTTTGTTATTCTTTTTTTCTGATATTTTGTGTAGATTATTGTGTCCATTTTAAGTTACTTTTCTATATATAATGAGTAAGTGCTTTTATTATCTGTAAAAAAAAATATATTATATATATTCACAAAAATAAAGTGGGTACAAGAAATTATATCTTGAAGTCTACATGAGGCCAATTTTGAATCATCAAATTATAAGACAAGACAAAGTTACTAGCAAAAAAATCTATATTAGTAGATGAGAGGTCACCGTCATCCTCCTGTTTGCCTCTATCTCAGTAGTTCGGATCAGCAGGAACTATCTCTTCATTTTCTTCCTCAACAATTGTTGGCTAAAGATTATGTAATTATAAATTTTAAACTCCAATTTAAAGATAAAATATTAAAAGATGTGAACCTAAATCTTCCTTATAAGAACCTTGTAACTTCATCATCATTTAAACACAAATCTTGGGGACAAATATGTAAAGTTTTCTATCTTCTAACTTTTTTATTATATTTTTTAATCTTATATTTTTTTATAAATATATTTTACATCTCTTATAATGATATACTTGAAAATATTAGCATTTACATTAAATTAAGCATAAATATTTATATCTATTATATTATAAATTTGTATTGTTAATTATTTCTAACACATTTAAAATTCAATAAACGTCACTTTTTAAACATAAATTTATTAATATTGTTCCTCTTTAATTTTTATTTTAAGAGAATTTTTTTTCCTATAACCATAGTAACTATTATATCCTCTCAATATCATGGATTTTTTCAGTAAAAAGATACTTATATTTTATGTTTTGAACTATATTAACACATATTAAAAATATAATGTGTATACAAAAACTTGTGAAGAGAAAAAGAAATTTCAAGAGAGCTTTATTGTGGTATAGTGTGTCTCCTTTCACATGGGGCATGCATTTTTCTATTCTACTTTTTGATGAATATGTGTCAATGTATATTAATTTATAAAATAGTATAAACTAATTTACATTAAAAAAAGGCGGGATGACATTACATCTTGAAAAGTTTAAACAAGAGGAGATATAAAACAAAATAATATGAAAACAATCAAATCACTATACAATAAGAGCTATTCCAACAAAAGGAGGTCTCTATGAAGAAAAATTTCCATCCATCCTATATTATCACAACTCTTTAGTACTAATTTTATCATACTATATTTTAACTTTATCATGAAACTTTCAATACTTTACAAAAATTGATATTATGACAATGATGTTGAAATTTAACTTTCTTTAATCTAATTTTCTAGTAAATATATATTTCATTGTCAATTTATTGTGCAATTAATCATTAAATTTTTTTTTAATTGTTACTCATATTTTCATTTTTCTAATGAAAAGATCACATATAAAAACAAATAAATTAAAACAACCAAATCCTCAAAAAAGTGGAGCAACATGGGATCATGCCCCAAAAATAAACCAACAAAGGTAGGGGCAATAAATAGATATGTGGCCCAAAAAAGGGAAAAATCCATAAAATAAAAGAGTCTATGAACCCAATAAAGAAACAACCATTAATTTATTAGATTTGAAAGGAAAAATAAATTGAGCAATGGAAAATACTAATTAATGAGCATTATTTGAAGGAAATAAATTACCAAAAACTAGAGAAGCCAATCCAAACACTAACACCATATGAAGAGGAGACACAAGAATCTAATAAGGGGAAAAAACAAGAAAAAGCCTCAATATTATGAATAGGGGAAAAATGCCTAAGAATGATACAAAGAGAGAGAGAGAAAGAACTTAAGCCTTAAACTTGCTTGAAGAATGAGAGGAGAGGCACCTCAATAAATACAGGTGAGAAGAGAAGTTACAATGTAACTCCCAACTCCATGGATGCCACCATTCATCCTATGTGTGTGCAAGGTGTCAAGATCCTCATAAGGAGGAGGTTACACCTAAGAAACTAATATTCATTAATAAAGGAATTGAAAATAAATTGAGTCATCCTCACACATGTGTGAGAGACAAAAAAGACAAAAGACTTGTATAGGTTCCTTTGGAATATCCTACAAGTAATTAAATAATTACAATTAAAGAATAACCTTTACCAAGTAAAGATTAATCTCCTAACATCCCCCTTAAGCTTTACTTGGGTAGTTTACATCAAACCCTTCAATGGGTTGTAATCCTATATTTTTACAATGAAAGATGAATTTATCTTTACAAAGAGCTTTGGTGAGAATGTCTACAACTTGATCTTCACCTTTACAATACAAAAGAGAATTTTTCTTGTCTTTAATGTGCTCTCTAATAAAGTGATGTTGAAGAGCAATGTGCTTAGTCCTTGCATGAAAAATGAAATTCTTTGTCAAGGCAATGACACTTTGATTATCACAACATAAAGGAGTAGGATCATTTTGAGGTAGACCCAAGTCTACAAGTAATATTCTTGACCATAGTGCTTCTTTAGATGCATTTGCACAACCTTTATATTCAAATTTTGTAGAACAAAGAGAAGTAGGTTGTTTTTTCTTACTATTTCTTGATATTGCACCTAATCCGACAAAGAAACAATAACCACAAGTGGATCTCCCATCATTGGGATCACTTCCTAAATCTGAACTAGTATAGCCTTTTAGAGGAAAATCACAATTTTCATCATAAAAGAGCCCAAGATTAAGAGTGCCTTTAACATATCTTAAAATTATTTTTACCTTTAAAATGAGTTTGTTGTGGTTTAGACATATATTCAGAAACTAAACCAACACTATAAGAAATATCAGGTCTAGTAAGTGTTAAATAATTTATACTTCCTACTAATTGCCTATATAAAGTAGGATCAACAAAAGGATTTTCTATATCAACCATTAATTTAGTTCCTAATTCACAAGGAGTAGAAACACACTTTGCATCATTCATTCTAAATATAAGAGATCTTGAGCATATTTATGTTGAGAAAAAAATACCTTTATATGTTTTCCAAATTTGCATACCCAAAAAATAATGTAATAGGCCTAAATGAATCATTTGAAATTGTTGATTGAATTGAGACTTAACATCACTAATCAAATTGTTAGAACTAGAAGTAATAATTGTGAGGCCTAACTAATGTCTAGTCAACTTGGTGTTAGACACACAATTCTGAGGAAGGGTTCCTACCTGAACAGTCCACCAAACCCTTGCTAAGGCTTCATTAAATTATCAACCAGGGATTTATAAGCTTTTGATGATGTTGGCATTGTATGTGCATTCACAAACTCTACATGGCCTATATCATCAAATATAGGTGGTTTACACATGTGCATGAAAACAATAAAGATTGGAAAAGGGAAATAAAGCATAAACTACAAAACAAGGGAAACAACTTAATCTACTACTGATGTTGTGGGTACTTTCAGCTTAGCACTATAACTGATAACTGTTAACCTAAACTTTGCAACTTTATTAACACCACTAACTCTTACTCCTAACTACCTCACCTAATCTGGAGGATGACTCAAAGACTCAATATAGAAGGTGAACCATAAAAAAAGATATCATTCACATGTGTGTAATAAAGAATCTATTGAAATAAATGTAATAACATGAATATTTTTTCTAACATAAATTAAAGGTGGATAAACAATACCTTGAGTGGCCCTTGCTCAAGTTGTTGTTCTCATACAATAAACCAAATATGCACCACGTGAATCAACTAAATATAACGGTAAAATAAAATATCTTCATTGTATAAAACTGAACTCTCATGACTTGACAAGAATCTTCACATATCTTTCATTCATGAATACATATCCATTACAACTGATAACATAATTTACTTACAATGCAATATTGTATGCTGAAAATATAAAAAACACATATATCTCTAACTAGATCTGCTTCTCAACCATTGATCCAACTATATAGGTTTGGGAGGAGGTTCATTTGTATAAGGACTAAAAACTAAAATTAAATGTTCAAGTGTCCACTCTCCTTCAGAATAGAGAGAGACACATTCTTTGCAATAAGAACTATAATTGAAACAAATGGAAGAGGACAACTAGGTTTTCAACTCTACTTTAATGGCATGGCAGAGACATGCTCTACACAAACAATCATGGTAGTTTCCTTGTTCATCACAAAGTCCTTCACCCTTCCATCACCTCATTGAATGCTTTGATGACTCCCAATCAATCACTCCAATGATCACCTTCATCAGTTTCTACAACTATCGTGTGCCCAGTCATTCTAGAAGCTCCCCTACTTATCAACCTGAAATCCTTTGGATGTGGGTTGAGTTCTCCAATTTTTGCGGGTTGCTATTTTGGTTTCAAGGAGTTAGTTCTCATCTAAAGCATACATACTATTAACAATAATGAATTGAACATATATTTAAACTAAAATTCATACACATCCATACATTCATCATGCAAATATCAACATATCATAATCATATTCCCACTCATCAAAGTCTGGTTTGTATGGCATAAAAGATATAAAAAGGTATATAAGTTCAAGAATTTATATGAAATAATCAACTTAAAGTGTCTAAAGATATAGAGTAAACAAGATAAAACTAGCTATTGATCAGGCTCATCATCCCCCCAATTGAGCAATTGCTTGTCCTCAAGCAACATTTGGGTCACAGACATTGTACTGCAAAGTGATTTCCCTGAAGTCTGCAACAACATCAACTCCCTTAACCCTGGTCCTTGCCTTTCCAACGTAGCACTAGGTAGAGGAGAGGTGGATGAATTGTCAGTGGAAGCCATTTTAGTCCATTGTCCCTGGCAATGCCTATATACTTGTGAGACCTTTTGATAATGGCTATAAAATTGTATAGGGAGTGAGGTTCCTTCTTCATCAATTCAAGGTCAATTCCTCCCATATATTCTTTACAAATTGGAAGGTGTGATCAATAGGCCCTATAACTAATTGCTTCATCCTGGTATAGTCACGTTCCTTGTAACAAATCTCCAAATTGAAAAGCTAAAACTCACACCGAAACTAGAGTAAAATCCACACAAAATCACCCCAAACTTCATACAAAGTTTGGAACAGAAAAGTACATGTATGAATACTGAAATGACATCAAAATATGCTACTCACAACAACAATACAAATTGAAACTCAAAATTCTACACTATGCACTCCAAACTAAATCAAACTTCTATAATCAAAATGGAATAAGGAACACAAACGGAAGGCTTTCAACACAATGAAAATCTCTAGATGAAATTTCTCTTGGAGACCCTCAAAACCACTATATTTGAGCCTTAATCCCCCTAGTTTATCATCCTTGGATATTTATCCTTCATCAATTTACCAGCCTCTAAAGAATCATCACAAGATGTGAGGGAAAACAATGCATAAAATGAAACCCAACTTGGAAAACAAGCAATAATATATCAAACCACCACCAAAACCAATTTGGGCACCCAAATCCCATGCACAAGGGAGGAAAACATGAATTTGAAAAGTTGTAGCTCTCGCCAACAAGAATGGATCACCATAAATTTTGTAACTCTCGCTACTAAGAGGAGAATCACCAATTTGACTGTTAACATACTCCACTAGAAACCCACACCAAACTTGGCCCCCAAAATATAATTTATGAATATTCATAAATTTTCAATCAATAATAATTTAACTAATTCACTTTGAAAATCCAACTTTCCCGATTCATCCACAAGTCTAGAATTGCTACATAGGAAACCGAGTTTTCCAAAAATGGTGAATACTTTTTTTTATAAAAGAGGACAAGACACTATTATTGAGTCATTTGACCATACAATTAATCAAGCAGAATGGAAGCCAATATAGACTTGTTTAACTTTAGTTATCCTATGTCATGTGAGGACCTATCTAGTCCTAAACATTGTGTATGTATATGTGCTTCATAGTTGAGAATTGCAGTCTTTCCTTGTTAAATACATACAACATTAGTGTTGATTGAATTGTCAATATACTGGAAGGTAATTAGTAATATTGATTATGTTTTCCTCATGATCGAGCTAGTAATAGATTGATCCTCGTAGCAATAGAATAATATGAGATGGTTTTCTTTAAATATGATAGCTCTTGGTTATGTGTATAGTTTAAACAAAACCTCTTGATTGGTACTGATAGAGACAATATAGATCATGAGATAATTTTTATCATAAATTTTATATACTTGTCTCTTTTGAGATAGTTGAACGCCGATTAGTTCTTTAACTTAAAAACTTGTATGGTCATGTCGAAAATACTTTTTATGGTCATTTTAGATTATTCTTCTTGAGTTTTTCAATGTTTACCTAATAAACACTTGACTATTTCATTGGTCTCATAAATTTTGAGATTGTAGTCCATATGTTATTTTGGAATATGTCTTGAATCTGTATCTATTTGGAAGTTGGTCTAGATTAATGTCTTATATCTAACCTACTCTAGAATATTTTAGTGAACAATCCAGTATCCTTTCAAGTAAATATGTATATGGAAAACATATACACATTTACTAGTAGGAGTACCACGAATATGAATATTTTTGAAGTCCATGAGTTCAATAGAATTATATATATGTATGTATGTATGTATCTATGTATGTATGTATGTATGTATGTATGTTATATGTGATTAGATGTCTGTATAGATTAATAATCTCTTTCTAAATGGGAAAATAAATTGAATGATAATAGAAGTAAATATAGTTATGCTATAAAGTTTCTAGGTGTTGGAAAAACAAGGACAGACAACTAAGGGGGGTGGGTGAATCAATTTTCACAAAATAATAAACTTTTTCAAACTTTACTTAACTTAATCTTAGATTTGATGAATAAGCAATTAACCATAACCAATTAACACATCAAAGAGACAAAGAACACCAATATTTTTATGTGGAAACCCTGTTAGGGGAAAAACCACGGTGAATGTTAGTCCACAAGATTATACCTTGCTAAAAGTATAATGAAATCAATAAAGGGGAATGCACATGCATTCAGGAACACTGCTTAGAGCTCATTGCTCAATTATAGAAGGGGCTCACTGCCCAACAATACAAAATAGGATTAAAATCTAGAGGGTATGAACTGAGAAAATAACTTCTCCACAAGCTTTATTACAGTTCCAATTAAGCACAAAAAACTCCATCACAAACTACTTCACACCTCACACGATCTTCTTCGCACTCTGCTTTGTAATCAAATGATATTTGCACATACACACATAAGAGCACACTCAGGACCTTTCCAACACACACTACACTGATGAAACAATCGTTCTTATATATCCACTACATGAGATTTCATCAATAACTTAGTCAGCTAGGAAAATAAAACATATTTTCAATGTCGACCCAAATTTACAAATAATTTTTTAAAAGTGAATCCACCAAGGTTGGCCACAGCATAGTGGGAACCCAAATTAACAATTCCAACACAAAAATACTTCAATTAATTTCACCTGGAAGATCCACAACACGCTACTACCATCATGTCGGCCAAGAACATGAAAAATTGAATATACAAAGAAAAATATTCTACCATGAACACACCGATCAATGTGGATGTACCACAAAGATAGAGCACAATCTAGAAACATCCAAGGGCACCAAGAAACAATAGAGAAACATCCGCAGTAACTGATATTTCCATAATCACACAAAATTTACTCAGGAACACTAACAGAGACCACATAAACACTGTCAAACCACAACATGATCAAATCTATACGTGGACCTTTGAAACTTCTGGTAGATGATCTAGATACACTCAATAGAAAACCCTTTAGTCCATAGCAGCAAAACTTCAACGTAAAGAATAAGACACCTTCATGACCTACACAGTTCCACTGGGAACCTGGAACACTTTCTTTTACAATTTTCTCAATATCCTCGACATATATAGCCTCTACTACACCAATTTCTAATAGTGTTGACATAAATGACAACCACATATCAGCAACACATCCACAACATCCAACAATCTCCCCCTTTGGCATTGATGGCAACACATGATGTGAAAAATACCATCAACCCAACATACTTGCTTTCCCTTTGGTTTTGACTCTTCTCCTCAATTTCTCTTTGATTCTTAAAATTATTTTTCACATTGCACTTCTCCCCCTTTGACATCAATGGCAAAGGTAACCATGACATTTCCATTTACACGCTCTGAACCACATATTTGCACATCTAACTACTCCCCCTGAGTACCAGCCACATAAAAATCAATCTGGATCATAATATAGCAATGTAGCTCATAGATTGATGCAAGTAAATGCATCTTCTTAGTTTTCATCAGGAGGGGTGATTACCCCTAGCATTCCTTTGAGATACTCAAAAGTATCCTTCGGTAATGGCTTAGTAAAGATTTCTGCAATCTGTTCTTTGGTAGGCACATACTCCAATCTAACTTCTTTCTCATTCAGTTTATCCCTCAAGAAATGAAACTTGATTGATATATGTTTAGTCTTAGAGTGTAGTACGAGATTCTTTGAAATATTTATTGCACTTGAATTGTCACAGTATATGGCAATAGGCTCTTCATATATCACCCTGATCTCTTTCAACATTTGTTTCATCCATATTACTTGAGTACAATTGTTTGTAGCAGCAATATATTCTGCTTCAGCAGTAGATAGAGAAATGGAATTATGCTTTTTGCTCAACTAGGACACCAGCTTCTTCCCTAGGAAGAAAGCACCACCACTAGTAATTTTTTTGTCATCTACATCACCAGCCCAATCCGCATCAGTATATGCACTCAGAGTGAGATCATCATCCTTTGGATACCAAAGTCCAAAGTCAACTGTTCCTTTTAGATATCTGAAGATCCTCTTAACAACAGTCACATGTGATTCTTTTGGATCAACCTAAAATTTGGCAACCATACATACAACATTCATAATATCTGGCCTAGTCTAGGTTAAATAAAGTAATCCACTGATCATTGACCTATATATAGTTTGATTTTCCTTAGGAGAATCATCATTTTGTGTTAGCTTACATCCGATCACCATGGGAGTACCAACAGGCTTTGAATCTTCCATCCCAAATTTCTTTAGTAGCTCTCTCACATATTTGGACTAAGATATGAATATCCCCTTGTCTAACTAGGTCACTTGTAATCTTAGAAATAACTTCATCTTTCCAATAATACTCATCTCAAATTCATCCTTCATCTCATTAGTAAACTTCATACATAGATTGTCATCTCCAAAAATGATGTCATCAACAAAGACTTCTATAATTATTTCTTTATCATGATCCAATTTGAAATATAAGTTGCTATCAGCAATACCTTTAGTGAATCCAAGATTTAGTAAATATTTGTCCAATCTAGCATACCAGGCTCTGGGGGCTTGCTTGAGTCCATATAGAGCTTTCTTCAAGTGGAAAACCATATCTTCCTTGTTAGTTAGCTGAAATCCATCCAGTTGTTCAATGTATACTTCTTCTTCTAGTTCTCCATTCAGAAATGTTGACTTAACATCCATCTGATAGATTTTGTAGTCCTTGTATGCAGCATAAGCAAGAAATAATCTAACAGCTTTGATTTTGGCAATAGGGGTAAAAGTTTCTTCAAAATCAACACCTTCCATCTAAGAATACCCTTTACATACCAGTCTTGCTTTATTCTGGACCACTTCACCTTGTTCATTCAGCTTGTTCTGAAACACCCATTTAGTACCAATCACATTTTTGTCTTTAGGTCTGGGAATGAGTATCCATGTGTCATTCTTTTCAATTTTTGTCAGCTCTTCCTTCATAGCTTCCATCCAATGTTCATCTTGGCAGGCTTCCACGACATTTTTAGGTTCAATCTTGGAAATCAGGCAGTATTCTTTTGCAATCTTATTTATAGTTTGCACTCCTTTATTCTTATCTCCTATAATTTGGCTTTCATAATGGTTTAGCTTTACATACCTTGGAGTTTTGGAATTTTCTTGAACTTCTAAATTCTTCTGATCTTCCTTTTGTACTTGCACTTGTCTCTGCTTCCTGACTACCTTGACTTATAGGAATGAATTAAGGTTGCTTTACCGGAACATATGGAACAATTTGAAGTTGATTCTATGTTTGAACATTCTTCCCTTTGTTTGTATTGTCTTCATCAAAATCATATCCACAATATCTGGATGATTTGATAGAATCTTCATCAACTCTGACATTTGCACTCTCAACCATCTTTCTCAGTCTTCCGTTATAGCATCAATAGGCCTTGCTCTTAGTAGAATAACCTAAAAAGATTCCTTCATCACTTCTTGCATCAAACTTGTCTATATCATCATCTCTCTTGATATAACATTTGCTTCCAAAGATCTTGAAATATTTAACAATAGGTTTGTAACCAAACCATAGCTGAAAAGGGGTCTTACTAGAATTTTCATTACATTTACCCAGTTTAAAGTGTACACAACAGTGCTTACAGCTTCACTCCAATAGCTCTGGGGCACATTTCCTTCTATCATTATTGTTCTAGCAGCATCCAAGATTGTTTTGTTCTTTCTTTCTGCAACTCCATTCTATTGAGGGGTTCGGGGAGCAGATAACTGTCTTCTAATTCCATCATCTTCACAAAAAGAGTTGAACTCCCTGGAGGTGAACTCACCACCTCAGTCAGATCTTAGACACTTGATTTTCAGACCTTTCTCATTCTCTGCCATAGCCTTGAAACTTTTGAACTTTTCCAGTGCTTCACATTTTTCTCTTAAAAAGGAAACCCATATCATTCTAGAATAATCATCAATAATCAACATAAAGTACCTTTCTCCATGAATAATTCTAAATTTGGAGGGACCACAAAGGTTAGTATGTAGCAGCTCCAGCAAATCATTTGAATGAAACTATTTGCTCCAGAAAGAGACTCTTGTCTATTTACCATCTGACATTCCTTACAAATTGTGTTAGCAGGCTTCACTAACTTAGGTAGATCTCTTACTGCTTGAGTGGAACTTACCTTGACAATGTTATCAAAATTTACATGACACAACCTCCTATGCCACAACCAGCTTTCATCTACTTGAGCAATTAAACAACTCCCACTAGCAGTATTCAAGTGAAAAATATTACCTTGTGTCTATTTAGCAATAGCAATCATATTGCCAGAAATTCCATGTATCTTGCATCTTCCATCTTTGAATTGTAGATCATAGCCTTTTCCCACCATCTGTCCAACACTCAAAATATTTTGCTTCAAGCCTTCAACATTAAGAACATCACCAGTGTTATCCTTACCACCAAGACAGATAGAACCTCTGCCACGAATCACACCAGCATTGTTGTCTCCAAATCTTACAATACCACCATCATACTTCTCTAGACTTACAAATTTGTTTTTATCACCAATCATATGATGTGAGCATTCACTGTCAATAACCCACTCATCCTTTTCTTCAACTCGGGCTGCAAGATCTTTCTCATCTTTAGTAGATTCAGTAGCCATGGACTATTTTCAACGGTAGCAATGAAAACCCATTCATCTTCATTTCCAGTATCATTATCAGACTCATCATTAGTCACTCCTTCTTCAGCAAAGTAACATTTCTTTTGGAATCTAGACTTGTTAGGGTTAGTTCTAGGGACTCTTCCAGGACATCTTGATGCAAAATGACCTATTTTACTGCATGAAAAACATTTAATAGGTAACACTCCTTCATACTTACCTTTTCCTCTGCCTTCTTTCTTTACAATCAATGCTTCCAATTCTTCTACCTCTCTTTCTTTATCTTCAAGTTGCTTCAGTTCTTCATCATATTTGGATATCTTTCTAGAACATTCTCCCAGACCATATCTTTGCTTGTTACTTCCAGATATAGTAGCCTTGAATGCAGATTCAGTTTTTAGAATAGATTCACCAAATTCACTTAATTCAAAAGCAGCAAACTTACCAACCAGTATGTCTCTTGGCATTTTTGTTATTGATCTAAGGTCTTCAATAGCATGAGCCTTCACTTTGTAGGAGGGAGACAAGGATCCGAGTATCTTGGCCACAATTTTATTCTCATCCAGAGAACCACCAGCACATGTAATACCCATCACTATTTCATTTACTCTTTGCATAAAAGAAGTGATATTTTCATTTTCACCCATCTTCAAATTCTCATACTTGCCTTTTAAACTTTGTAGCTTAGCCATCTTCACCTGAGCATCTCCTTCATATAAAGTTTCTAGCTTTGTCCAAATCTCATGAGCTGTCTGCAATCCTACCACAGTAGCCATCTCTAAATCTATTAGAGCACTCACCAAAGCTTCAATAGCCTTGATATTACTTTTAGCATCTTTGATCTCATCAGCAATGGAGGGACCATTCTGAGGAATAACATATGGATCTTTTGCAATCTTCTAGTAGGCTTCACCAATACACCTTAGGTGGCATTGCATCTTGACTTTCCACAGTGAGTACTTAGTTCCATCAAATCTTGGACTGTCCTTCTTGAATTTTGCCATCTCAGATCGCCTCAAGCTTTTAGACTTCTTCAGAGGAACCTGCTCTAATACCAATTTTTGGCAAAACAAGGACAAACAACTGACAGGGGGGGTGAATCAGTTGTCACAAAATAATAAAAAAATTCAAACTTTACTTAACTTAATCTCAGACCTGATGAATAACCAATTAACCATAAGCAATTAACACATCAGAGAGACCAAGAACACCAAGATTTTTACGTGGAAACCATGTTAGGGGAAAAACCATGGTGGATGTTAGTCCACAAGATTATACCCTACTAAAAGTATAATGAAATCAATAAAGGAGAATGCACATGCATTCAGGCACACTTCCTAGAGTTCACTGCTCAATTACAGAAGGGGTTCACTGCCCAACAATACATAATAGGATTAAAATCCAGAGGGTATGAACTAAGAAAATAGTTTCTCCACAAGCTCGATTACAGTTCCAATTAAGCACATAAAACTCCTTCACAAACTACTTCACACCTCACACGATCTTCTTCACACTCTGCTCTGTAATCGAATGATATTCACACACACATAAGATCACACTCAACACCTTTCCAACACACACTACACCGATGAAACAATCACTCTTATATATCCACTACATGAGATTTCATCAATAACTTAGTTAGCTAGGAAAATAAAACATATTTTCAATGTTGGCGCAAATTTACAAATAATTTTTTTAAAGTGAATCCACCAAGGTTGGCCACAATATAGTGGGGACCCAAATTAACAATTCCAACACAAAAATACTTCAATTAATTTCACCTCGAAGATCCACAACATGCTACTACCATCATGTCAGCCAAGAACATGAAAAACCAAATATACAAAGAAAAATATTCGACCACAAACACACCGATCAATGTGGACGTACCACAAAGATAGAGCACGATCTAGAAACATCCAAGGGCGCCAAGAAACAACAGAGAAACATCCACAACAACTAAGATTTCCAGAATCACACAAACTTTACTCAAGAACACTGACAGAGACCACATAAACACTGTCAGACCACAACATGATCAAATCTATACGCAGACCTCTGAAACTTTTGGTAGATGATCTAGATACACTCAACAGAAAACCCTTTAGTCCACAATAGTAGAACTTCAACATAAAGAACAAGACGCCTTCATGATCTGCACAGTTCCACTGGGAACCTGGAACACTTTCTTTTACAATTTTCTCAATATCCTCGACATATACAACCTCTAATACACCAAATGCTAATAGTGTTGACATCAATGACAACCACATATCAACAACACATCCACAACATCCAACATGAGGAAGAGCTATATTCAGGCAAGTAACTTGTGTAATTACTATAAATGCAAAAAGAAACTATTTTTTTTGTGTTAAGATGAAAATGATTTAAAGCTAATCATAGTTGTATATGAACTGCATGTATAAACTAGATGGGTTTGAGAAAGAGATGTGTGAATATACAACACATATTATCTTATGAAACGTGTTTATTTAATTGATAAATATTTGACCAAATTAATGCAAAAACATTGTTTGCATTGTCATTTCACAATGTCTAAAGCTAAAAATCAGCCATAGATATTATACTTAGGTAGAGGGTATCTAGTTTTGTATGATATATTTTTTGTATTAGCACACAACAACAATTCTTAGATGTCATGATGATCTTGGAGTTTTCCTATATTTTTTACTATTGTGAAGGGTAGGGCCACTTTCAATTCAAAGGTGTGTGAGGTACCACCGATCTGTGGTTGGAGGAAAAACACTCATGTGATGCTCTCCCTCTTGCACTAAGATGATGAAGACTTAGTTATCAAAGACATTTCATTTTTTTTACATGGCATTGCAATATTATCTTTAGCATATTGTATGTCATGTCATAATATGAGAATTGAAAGATGAAAAAATGTACTATTCTTAAAAGGTGTAAACCATGATGGAATTCCATGTATTCTTCCATGATGAAATTTTATATATGTTCATATTGATAGTTGTGAGAAATATTAAATTTTGTGTCTATATTGTATTGATAATTATTTTTATGTCAATGAGAGATAAATAATGCGAAATCGGAATATGTAAAAGTTATTGAATCAAAAAGTGATTTATTAATACAACTACTATGGTAATAGATATATATTTATTTCCTTTTTTTAAAATTTTATTTTCATTTAATTGACTAGTTGGGTTTGTTACATTTTTTCATGACTCCTAATCTATTCTATTTTATCCTATTTGAAATCATGTGAGATCCTTAATATCTTCCAATTGTGTGATAAAATATCTATAGAAGAAAATATCCACCAATAAAGTTATGAGATCCATTGGATAGTTGGAGGTTTGAAATAAGTTGATATAGATAAATATTTTTCTAAGTGTCCCGCAAATCTACATATCAAAATTGCCTTTGTCAATTTTCATTCATATTTTGCTACAAAAGTTGTCCAAGATGCTACTGAAGTTGTCAATGAAGCAAAATTTACAATGATGTTGGTTGCTAAAAAGGTGACTTCAATTACTTGATGAAGTATGTTGCTATAGAAGATGTTAGTTACTGCAAAAGTGTACATGTATTATCTGATATCTTTGATAATGCACTATATATTTTCTACCAATATTGAAGTTAGTTGGAACATCCTTTGACTCTCTAATTTACCCAAAATATACGATTTCACCATAAATACACATACAAAACTAAATTTTCATCTCAACCCACCTTATTTTATTTTTGGACCATGTAGAATTACTTGTGAACCTTGATGCTCCTACATCAAAAAGGAAAATAAAGAATCATTTCAAAATATCTTAAAACAAATAATTCAAGTAATAATCATATCTAAACTAGGATTCTATGAGTTGAGACAATTACTTTTATTTGGAGAAGCACGCTTTTTTAAATGAAAAATATGGACTAGGATTACTTCACTCTATGTGTGGATTGAGGGAATTGTCTACTATAAACTGTCTCTCTCGTCTAAAATGATGCTCTAGTACTACATCTAGTTCTATAATGCTTTTATAGATAACAAAATATTTTTTATTTGGCGCAAAACTATCGTGCAAGATCAATTTGAGTCAATTGCACAACATGAAATAAATCGCAGTGCATAAAATCAACTTGAAAAACTAAATGACATATATTTAATTTTCCTTATCATTTGATATTTAAAAATGGACTAACAACAGGGCGAAGGGCGTAGCTCGATTGGATAAAGCATCTTGTTGTAAGCAAGAGCTCACAAGGTCTAGTCTTCCCTTGTCCTTATGGTATCGTAGGGTGTGTCATGATAGCATCATTGGTCATGTGAAAAAAGTATACCAAGGGCACTGTAGTTTATAAGGGGCTACCTGATTCCTACAGTTTAAAAAAGGTAAACAAATTGACTAAAAATATTAATAAACACCTTTGGGGAGTTTGCTAAGGTAGGGTTATGTTCTCAATTAAACCTTTAAATAGGTTGATTCAATAGTCTTTGAAAAAAAAAAATGAAGACAAGAAGCATCCATCTGATATATCTATCCATCATTAAGTATGCAAATGTTGACATGGTTATGAATGTTTATATTTACACCTTGAATGATGCTACAAATAGTACGTGAGAGTTAGATATATCTTCTCTTTTTATTGATTCTAGGTGATGTTAAAATGAATCATGGTTTGTCCTCTTATACAACTCCCTAGAATACAATTTAAAATATTGTATGCTTCAAGATAGCACACAACATCTAGTTGGACGGGGATGATAAGACCCATTTCGAATTTTAAATTTAAAAAATATTAGGATCAATTTCAAATCATGAAATTAAACAAGATTTGATTTCATGTCAATAAATCAAACTAAAAAAATAAGCAAACAAAAATTTAAAAATAATTTATAAAATTACATGAAAGTTAAATCAAACTAAATTAAAAAATATACCAAACTCAATATCAAAACACTACATACTTACTATTACATTTAAACTAATCTAATTCAAATGAATCAAAAAAATTAAAAGTAAAGTATATAGAATATGCAAATTTTCACAGTTACAAACCTAAGGGTGTGAGATTATAGGATTAATTCAAGGTGAATTGTTATTGTTTTTCCATATATGAATGGTTACTTGAGATTCATCTAACCACTTTCTCCCTAAAAACCTGCCTGGGTAGCGGAGTTGGCTTGGGTCATGGGTTTGCTCCCCATAGGTCTCGGGTTCAACCCCTCGCTCTCACGTTTGACTGGTGGGCTTGTATGCGGGCTATGACATCCACCTGCAAGGGGCTAGTCTTGCTCCAACTCACCCCAGATACCCAAGATATGGGTTGTTGGGCCGCTAAGCTGAATTGCAAGGACATCCCTACCACATTAAAAAAAACCACTTTCTCCCTAACATTGATTTTTTATTTAATCTTTATAAAAATAAAAAATAAAAACTTATTCAACCTCTTGGATAAATAAGCCTAGAATATTTCTAATATTTGATGCACAACTTAGAATCTATTCCTATAAGATGGGACATCTTGAATACCCAAATTAGCTTGGATGCCAATAGAACAAATCCATATTGCTATGTACACTAAGATCAAATTATGAATCATATCCAATATATCACAATTTGAATAAAAGCATTACATATATCCCAATTTGTGAATGTATATCCACTCATCAAATTGTAGCATATTCTCACTAAACAAAACATTATAACATTGAAAATAGTTCTTATTGTGATCTTATATAAATCATATATTCGCCCATGTTAGTTTGTCCACTTGTATCTTCCTGGCTCTTTATTGGTGTTTGTATTTTAAGGAGTCATTAAAAAATAAAATTATATTATACAATAAAGAGTATCTTAAAGTTTTTGAGAAAAAAAGCAAGAAGAATCTATAACAAAAACAAACAAGCCAAGTATGGAATAGAATAGAATAATAATAAAAGCAACCTTAAATTTTTATTGTATTTATAACATCTTATACCTGCTTAGCACAACCATTTATATCTTATCAATTTATCGTGCAAGTTATTCATATATGTCCAAATAAATTTGTCCCACTAAAAAGACAAAAGTGGCTTTAGGTATATTTTCTTGTCTCTTCCTTAAAGGAAATAAAATGCTTATGGCCTAAAACCATAGGGTTAAATGATATTTTCTTCACAATAATTTGGATTTAAATTATTTAAAATTATAAACATTTGAGATAGAATTAAGTAAATGATAAATGATAAGATATAGGTAATAAAGTTTAGTTATTTTAATGTGATTGTCAATTTTATTTTTGATTAGTTGATTGGTTGTGATTAATGTGATAAAATTCAAATACAATGTTGAAGCAATGATTATATAATAGAAATAAATTTATACAAAATTTTATAGTCCTTCAAATGAGTTCACATATTATATTTGATCCTAATGGTACATTCTTTTTATTTTTGCATTGATCTATATTGTATTAATGTCAACTTGAGATTTTTACCTATCTATGAGAGTTGATTACATCCACTTGTACTTCTATCGAAAAACTTGGTCATGTTGAGAAGTAAATTTAGGGGCTTTCTTGGAGGAAAAAGGTTGAAGAGCTTCACTTGTTATAATGATGATGCAAGACACTAAGCCAATGTACAAGATTAAATGCACACCATACATTATACAATGGTGTATGAAAGACTATTAATTATGCTTTCTCATGATTTAATTTAAATTCTTGGTTCCAATGCATGATGCACGTGCTTAACTAATTGCTTGATTCTCCACTAATAATTGTTGGGAAATTGTGTCTCAACCTTGCAATTACATATGGTACTGTAGATACATCAGCAACAGAGGGCACAAGGGGGTACCCCCTCATTGACGAGTCTAGGGGAATCATCCCCCCAGCGAGGGCTCCAGGGAAGCACCCTCAAAAGGAAAATCTTATTTATATTTTATTATTGTAAATCTGGACCATTCATGATTAGGTCTCAGATCTGACAATCAATATTTTGTTAACTTAACTTTCCCTAGAAGGAAACCCTATGTTATGAGGGTGTTGTATTACGGTTGTGTATGATGATGTATTCTGAGATTTTGATAGTGGATATGTTGCCTCTGGATCTCCAGTTGGTGATACTCTTGTGAGAAGCTTGCTCTACAAGTATATTGTAATATTTGTGATTTTTGAATAATATATTGGGCAGATTTTGGAGTGTGGGGTTTTTCTCCTGAAAGGGTTTTCCCCATGTAAATTACTATGTTGTGGTATGCATGATATTTATGTTTATTTCTATTTAAGTTTCTATAATTGTTAAAAATTTGTAAAGTTTTGCATTATCCTCCTCTCAAGATTAGTGTAGGAAGTTGTTACACTACCTTAGCTTCCTTACAATAATGACCTAAACATTGTTTATAAATGTACTTCATTGATTGCTCAACTCTTGCAAATCAATGTAGGATTAGTAGGGTAATAATCATAATCCAAAAAAATTAGCTCATGCAATAAGAGTTTGAATTCTAAAATTAGGGTGAACTAACCCATGGCATGGCCCAACCTAAGGGATAGGTTTGCGCACAAAAAATAGTCTTAAGAAGGAAATGTGTAGCATGTTGTGAATGGAAATGGGCATGTAAAGTGGTGGTTGGTTGATTTCAAATGAAATAGGATTTGATTGATGCACCAAATAACTTGAATTGAATAATTTAATTATGTATTTATGAAATTAAAGAAAAGTGGCACAAAAAATGTTTAAGAGTATAGGAAATGGCCTTTATATTTACATTTTCTCCCACTTTGATGTATATGTGAAACTACACAAATCGTGCATATCATAATATAAAATGGATTAATGAAATTAAAAAAATAGATCTAGAGTAAAATTTATGGATGATACCTTGCTATTATTTTTATTCTTAGAGAGTGATATCCTCTATATCTACACATTAGGTCATTAGTTTTACCTACAAAATTAATTTTAGTTCTCATATTAATTTATAATTATCTAACATCATGTTAGAGATGTAAATAGACTATAGTAATGTGTAAAAAATGATGTGAATGGAGCAATGATATATAAAGAAACTTATGTAGTTGTGACTGAGATGACACCCATGACATGCACAAGCATAACACCATGTAAAAATTGAGTATGAAGGAATCGTGGGGTTGTGACTAAGTATTTTATTTTGAGATGAATTTAAAGATTAATGACTAATTTGACCCCATGAAACTATGTAAAAGATAATCCTAAAGTGGTATTATGATGCATGATGAAATCATGGAGTGGTGACCAAGTTGGCCCCCATGAAAATAATAAGAATAAACCATGTAAATCTAAGAATGAGACAAGATGTATAAGATAATATAAGGATCTAATTAATTTTTGGATACAATGACCTAGACAAGCATCAAACCATGTAAAAATATGCATGAGATAGAGATAATATACCCCCCTCAAATTGAGTGCATGATGTCATTATGGATTTAATTTTAATATAGATGGAAAAGTTTTAATGGCTACATATGACAATTTATTAGCCCTAATTATAATGTAAGGGACACAAATGATTGCCCCTAATTTTACCCTCAATATGAACATAAGAAATAATGTGAGACTACAAATAGCCATGCATTAGATGTTGTCATGAAAAATCAAAGTTGTAAATTTTGTGTAAAATGTGTACATAAAAGGTGTCATTACAAGTATGGTGTGAATATCATATTGAAAGAGACATTCAATAAAGATGTCATCATGAAATGGCATATAGAATGTGGCATGTTGAATATGTTTATGTAATAATATCATAATGAGTGTCCCATAAAATATTCTCATGTAAGAATGTCATAAAGAGTTGTGTATAAAACATGGTTGTGAGATACTCATTGAATAAATGTCATGTAATCTCTAACTGTGTATAAAGTGAAAGAAAGTAGATTGTGTAAGTTATTATCTTGGGTAAATGATATGGAGGATATGCTATCATGTGATAATAAAGTAAACCAAAATATTTAACAAAAGGTTGTCAGGTAAAAATGACATAAAAAATATGCCATGTAATATGTACCTATAAATTAAAGTAATGATTTCACATTTGTAGATAAGAAATGAGTATATTTTCCTTTACAAAGGTAACAATTTCTAGATTGTAGGAATGAGTTTTTCATAGTCCATGTAAATAATTTCTAGTGCTTTTGAATTCTATTGTGTAATTTTTTTCATAAAAAAGAACTAGAAATAATTTGTCTTGAAAAATAATTTGCAATAAATGCACCCCATTTAGCTAGCCAAGAAAAATGGTAGATAAAATTATAATAATAAATTAGAAGTACTACCAAAAATAATTTTGTTTGCAATCTTCAACAATGTCCAAGAGATATACTATATTAATGCATCAAACACCTAGGGTAGGAAAAAAAATTCAATATGGATTCACAAAATAGATTTGAGTGGTAGTACCACCCTTTTAGATTGCAAGCAATCCTTGGAAAACTCCATCACTAAATTTGGTACCTACAATTGATTCTTCTTTCTCCTCTTCCAACACTTAGCTAGAAAAAGAAACCTCCTCCTCTGATAACTCTACACTCCATTCTTCCCTCCTCTTGTGGACTTGTATCCACCATGTAGCCTCCTCCTCCTAATACCATACATTCTCCTCTCTACTCTCGTGGGATTTGACCCACCACTGACCGACCACCTCCACCAAATTTCACCTGCAACATCCTATATAGCTTCTATAAGAAAATATGCACTATCCACACACCAATCTACAACACCATTCAAATCTTTCTTTGCATACAAATCAGTACTAACAAAATCTATTTGTACCATCTCTTTTTCTCCTTCTACACTCTCTACCTCTTTCATCTCAACATGCAAATCATCTCTATTTTAATCTTCATAAAATTTAGAAACATAAGTCATTACCTCTATTTTTTACATGTTCTTCTAGAATCACTGCAACATCTATCTTCTCACTATCTATTGCAATCTTTTCATCTACAAAAAATCCACTTTAATCCTCATCATAAAAATGAAAAATATTATGCATATGCATTACCTCTTTCTCTATAACTTTTTCCTCACCACTGTTTGTTGTCATATCTTCTAAACTCCTTTACTCTCAGTTGTAATTTCATTTTCTAGTGCTTTTAAGTCCTCCAAAGGACACTCATCTACTGTTGTAAAATCATTTTTCTCTTAAATTGTTGCACCTTATTTTTGCCTCTCAATCTTTGTTTCACTTTTCTCCTCTTTCTCATTCTCTTTCTCTATTCCTTCCTCAAAGCATACTTCTGTAATACTTTCTCCTCCCTATTCACCTGCATACACAACTATACCAAACTTTTTGCCTTTCTTTGTTGGCATTTCTTCAAACACTTTCCATACACTCTCAACCTTCAACCTCTTCAAACTTACTTTTGTAACTTGCACATATACCTACAACAAGAATCACATACACATCTATCCTCTACCCAAAAAACATTTTTGGAAGACACACCTCTCACTTCCTCTACCCACTCTCTCTTAGTGGAGGAACTATGTGCACCTTCTACCCAACTTCAATTCCTATTGGAGCACAACCAACATTCTCTCATACAACCCAAGGTCCTAGTGCAAACTACCTCACATTGGTGATTCTACCTGCACACTCAAGAACTCTTGCTCTGATACCACTAATGAAAAGGGATCCTGCAACTCTTATCACACACTTCCAATACACAAGAATTTATTTAAGAAATTGAATTTAACATAAAAAATCAGCAACATGTATGAAATTTTCTATTACTCAACTTTCATTAGGATTACAAGGTTTCAAATCCAAACTAAAATACAATCATGGCAGCCCTCTGGATTGATGGAAAGCAACTCTAAATCAGACTTAGAAGTCTAAAATAAACAACAATCACTTGTATGCCTTCTTTAATCCCTCTTCTTTTTGCAACTTCATTCTTCTCCTACCTACAACCTTCTTTTGGAAAATCAATTGCACATTGAACCACACTTCATCCAAAGCTATTTGCTACCAATTAACACCTCCAACCTATAACCACAAAGTCTGAAACCTCTTCCCCAAGAAAATCCACACCCCTTTCTCACACCCAAAAATCTAGAAAATGAAAATCAAACAAAGCTTTTCATAGCACCTCCTTGCAACCACTATCTCCATTAATTTTGTAACTCCTCCTCCATGCCCCAATCCTGGAAAAGAAAATTAAATTCATATTTAATATAATTTTTAAACCTTCCAATGCATGTACAATTTACCTCCAAGAAGAATAATCATCAAATTAGTTGGCACATTGATTCACCTCTCTTCACAATAGGAATCTAATTTCAAAAATTTATCTACCTGCACAAGATGGGCATCCCATTTTGCTAGCACTAATGTGGATTAATTAAATTTCATGCCACAATTTGAAACTCCAAGAAAATCCGATGCCCAAGACTGATTTTTTCTAATTAAATATTGAAAATGCATTTTCCAGCACACTTTTCCCATCACAACTTGCAACCAAAATTTATCCAATTATTTAAATTTTGATTTTTTTGGACAAAGATAAATAAATTATTATATAAAACATTATTCAACCATGTCACACCAAAATTTTATCTTTTTGGTTGATGCAAGATTCCTAGTACCCCTAGATGCTCCTACATCATATTTTCTCTCATATGGTTCACCTTATCAAGTAAGGGAGGGGTGGCCTCATGGGTATGCTTAATGTATATCTTCCCTTATATATAATACTTGAATTTTGTGTTTTAATGAAATGCTTATGTCCTTATAATATATATGTGTATAAAAATAGGTTTGATATATATATATAAACCATGTGGATAATGAGATCAAAAGATAAATCATGAGAAGGAATCCCCATGCCCATATTATCCTCATGGGAACTAGGTTTAGAAAAATAAGAAATGGAATCATGTGATAAAATTCATAAAATATGTGTAAATAAAACATGATGAGTCAAGGGGTTGGGGCCCTAGCTCGGTTGGCTAAATCTTTCCTGTTGCAGGAGGTTGGTCACGAGGTCTAGTCTCCCCCACCCCCGTGGTACCGGAGGGCGTGTCGCACCAGCGCCGCCGGTCACGTTAAAAAGTTTACCAGGTGCACCTGCAGTTTATAGGGGGTCGTGCTACCCGATTCCTGCAGTCTAAAAAAAAAAACATGATGAGTCAAACCATTATAAAGCTTTATCATTCAAATAAAGTCTAAAATATCTAATAGATATAAGATATCATCGGGTACAAATACTCATAATTAAGAAGCAAAAACTATTTAACATGCAATGAATCATTTTTTGTACCACCATAATCATCATTTGATAAGAACTCACTAAGGCTTATATTATCATCAAGTAATGTAGGAGAAGGAAATGAAGTATCGATATGACAATATGCTCAGAGCTAATAAAAATCATCAATATGTGTGTCATCATTATGAGAGGGATCTTTATGTAGAAATATATCATGAATATCCATAGGGCTCACATGAGGTATGGAAAATTAATCATCATGAATTATATCATCATGTATAAAATGTATCATATCAATAGGACATGCATATATGGACATAGAACTATTATGACACATAAAAGGAATATCATAAGATACACCAATGTCATGTGTAAGTAAAGAAAAAATATCATCATTAAATAATGTATCATTCATAACCATAAAAGGTAAAGGTGCATTTAATTTGTATCCTTCACAATAAATATATCATGACTCAAATAATGTGAAAGAGGTATGCTCAAAGGTAAAACACAATTAGAATCAAGCACCACAAAATAAAAATGAAGCATAAATAGATCATACATAAGTATAGTAAGAGTATCCAAAAGGGATGTAAAAGAAATAACTAAATTTATAAGGGATGAAAGGCACATATGTGATGATACAATACTTCCATGGATAATGTGATCCCATATGTATGATAAATGTCATAAGTGAGTTAAGAACTAAAGGATCACATGTCATAAATTGTATAAATATGTGAACATTAGTAAAGAAAGAATGGATAGAATCTAAAGATGAAGGACCATGAGAATCCATGGTGTAAAAATAAAAAAATAGGAATCTATCCAATACTAGGGTATGGTGTTCACAAACTTATACAGGAAGATCTTGAGACCCTAATAGAAGAAGACAAATGATTTAGGAATGAAACATACAATCTATACTATAAATTATAATATCAATAAAAAATCATGTACTTGAGATACAAACCTATAAGGTAGCCAAGACAAGGTAGGGAAATAAAGAGTGATATCACACAATAGAGTATAAACCCTAAGATAAAAGACGTGGCAATGAATAAGAATAAAAAGATAGAAAGGCATAAAAAAATGATACAATAAAAAAGGATAGATCTTAAACCTTAAAATAGTGGTGTAAACCTTTAAACCAAAACCTTAGGGTGGTGTAGGATTGGACAAGTTCACCAAAATGTAAAGAAAAATACTCTCTTAGGGTACATCTAGGCCAATTAAATAAGATGCATACAACTTAGTACAGACCAACCTTATTTAATTATTTGAGAGTTATAGGAGTGATAATTAATTTTTATACTAGGAAATTAAATGTGAAGTAGGTACTTAGTTTTAGAGTGATGGAAAATAAACAACAACAACAATATTGTATTTAATTCCATCTATCTTGAGATTGTTTTTTCCCATTTTTTTCTCCATTCTACCTCAAAATTTATATAGTCTAGATCAACTTTGCGTACGGTCAAATTTGTAGGTGTAGGTAAATTTATAGACATCTAAATTGGGGCCTACATATCTAATTTGGTGTCTAGTACACTCATGATTCTTGATTCACTTGATTCTTTGTGCTTCACTAAATGTCAAGGACTAGTGGTGTTTAGAAACACTTTGGGGAGATTATCAAATTGCAAGGGTCGTGTTCTCTTAGGTCAACCCCCTAGATAGGACCAACTTTATTGTCATAGAAATGTCAAGGACATGAATACTCAAGCATATAAATTCTATACAATGATGCAATCATTTTGTACATATTCTAACATATTTACAGTTTATTTTTTTAATTTTAGGGACTTGATCCCTAGGCGCAAAATTAATCTCATACCATGAGATTGACTCATGACATGGAAACATTAACATCTAGGAAAAGAATGAATATTGAGATGTGGATGAAAACAATTGGCATAATATATGCTAGATACATAGAAATATGTGCAAAAATAGATAAGGAAAAAATTAATAATTGCATGGAAGAATGAGGCCAACTTTACAAAACAATTTGTCATTTATTAATATGTAATTATATCCATTCATTTCATCAAAATAAATCCATAACAAAATGAAAACTGACATAGATATACAAATTTTTCACTATTACACTACAATATTTACAACTATTACATTTTTCTATTAAATATAAATAATATTAATTTAGTAATAATTATTTAATATAATTTAAAAATTAAAAATATTAGTATGCCTCAACATTATAATTATGTAATTATATATATATATATACACACACATATATACACATATAAATATACATATATATATGTATATGTATATGTATATGTATATGTACACATACACATACATATGTATATGTATATATACACATATACACATATACACATATATATATATATTTGTTTATAATCTTTTTCTATTGATTAATTAAACAACCAAATAAACTGTATTCTATAACCTTTAAAACTTTGAACTTAGAAACACTAACTAATTAATCTAACTCTAAGAATATTATATTTTTGATATAATAAAATTTAGGATGCATTTTGTTTGAAGCATTGAGATTTTTGTGGAAGTGAGTTGAACAATAAAGCATTGAGACTTTTATATAGTTGTTGGTTACGTCCCCACATGCAATTCATTATTATGTCTAAAATGATAGGTTTTCCTTAATTTTGAATGGAATGGTGGGTGGTTGGGTTTTGTTGAATATTATGATGATATGATTTGGATAAGTGGTGGACATAGCAACTACACAACTTTTATAAATAATAAATAAATAAAACTAGTTTGTCTTGTATACGTAGAA
Source organism: Sequoia sempervirens (assembly GCA_007258455.2). Lineage (NCBI taxonomy): Eukaryota > Viridiplantae > Streptophyta > Pinopsida > Cupressales > Cupressaceae > Sequoia > Sequoia sempervirens. The sequence continues at coordinate 11,551 of VDFB02387844.1, read as the reverse complement.
TTGAAGACACTTCCCTTTCTTGGGGGACTTCCTTACCTAGTTGATGTAGGGACCATCAAAGTGGAACAACATATATAGGGCCTTGTTAGCAAGCACTAGAACTAAACACACATAGGTTAGTGGAAGCATGTACTCAAATATCTAGGTTCTTAGTGTAAAGATATTGCACATTTCAGAGGTAGTGGAAATTGTTATGATTAATTAGGTTTTTAAATCTTAATTTTATATTTAGAGTTTTGATTTGGTTAATTATGTTGATTATTAACATTAACATTATTATGTTTTAATTACAACAGTTAATCTATTGTTCTATGGTTCGTGTTTTCTATTTTAACTTCAAAATTATGTTGATTCTAGGTTTTTGTTACTAGTAGAAACTTGGAATTTGAATTTGATGCTTTGTAACATACCTTTTGAATTTTATATTATATTTTATAATTATATATATTAAATAATAATTTTAATTTCAGTAATTTGTAATTTTTTGTTGTACGGCACAAAACAATTAAAAATGTTCTCTTAATTAGAATGGATTTTATAAGGGAATATAATAGTTTGAAACAAAAAAAAAATTGGTATAAAAATAACTTATAAATTAGAATAGAAAATTATATTTTAATTACTTTCTTTTAATTGTAATAATGAATTTTAAAATATTTATTTTTGTGCAACCTTTAAAATAGTCATTATTCTTCTTCTTTTTATAATTTCAAGAGTTAGATTTCATTTTCTTCTCTTATTTATTAATTGTCTAGTTAAAAGATATAATGTTTTAATCAATAACTAAAATATTCAATTCAAGGTTTCCAAAATAATGTTGCGAGCATTATATTATATTAGTTAATAGAAATAAAATGGCCCTTCAAATATATTTATGTTAAATGAGTAAATAAGTTAATAAATAGTGCATAACAACAGATATAGGAGTTGAGTCTAATAGACCAACATAAGTAAGTTAAGATAAAAATTAGACATGTATTAAATGGAAATAACATGGATCGGAGTTGCATAATATAAATTGAATTGATGTGAACTTTAATTGATTTGAGATTATTATATGCACTCAAAAATGCATCTAGGCCAACATGGTAGGTCCAAAGATGACTGAAATTTTAATAATGAGCCAACAAGGCATGAGAATTCTACCATGTGGTATTTTCCATGCATCTCCAAGGTAGGGCTCCATTTGTTGACCATTTTGTGTAAGAGTTGACATATTATTACTATGATACCATAATTTCCATCACTAGTTATAATAACTTAAAAAATCAAAATAGTGAAAGATTCAAATGAAAAATAATAGTTATCCCAGTCATTAGCAATTCAAAGGAAAAGTATACATATACATAGCCTCTTGGATAAATGATTCATGGTGGCACATTTCTAACAAGATATTAGTTAAATTTAATAAAAAGAAACAAACTCAATAAGTAGAGATAGTGGTGGCACTTGATGATGTAGAGATGACACCTAATTTCCATCAATCAAGGAATAATTTTTTTTATATAAAAAGGGGGTAAAAACTTTATTGAAATCAAGAATTTAACAGTACAAAGAGATTAGGGATCCAGTAGAAACCCAAGAAAATAAAGCACAATAACACCCAACCAAAACAAAAACCACCACACTCACAACCACAATAACCTCAATCAGCCAAATCATCATAAATGACCCTATAATTCATGACGATAATCAGGTGATAACTGCCCCCAGTCCTCAATCTTCTAGTCATCATCATGCTATGAATCCCACTTGGCCAAACAATCAGCAACCATATTCCATTCGTGCGAGATGTGGGTAAAAGACACCACCTACAACATAGAGCACATCTACAGAATCTAATGAGCAACCAGAACAAGCTTCCAATTAACATCAAACAACTTTTTCTCATTCAACAAATTAATAATAATCTATGAGTCAAATTCACAAATAATCTTACACCAACCCAAAGCACAAGCACGATCAATATCCCAAAGAATCACCAACCCCTCCATAAAGTTGTTAGAATGTTGCCCTTCATGAAGGGAGAAAAAGAAAACAACCAAGCTAGAACAGTCTCTTCCAATTCCACCAATCCTAGTAGGCCTAGGATTACCCCCAGAGGAACCATCAGTATTGATTTTCAAAATATCCTTCGAAGGAAGCAACCATCTTCCAACACTTTGAACCTTCTTTTTAGCCTACCTACCTCTTCTGACACAAGTAGATCCAAAATTCAAACCGTGTAAGCCCAGTCTATTCACAATCTCATCATCACTCCTTTCTAAAGGATACACCACTTCACATTTAGCTTCCACCGTCTCCTAGATCATACCAACAATTTTGTGCCAAACTTGTTGAACCATCAGCCTATCCCCACGAAAAATCCTATGATTTCTTTCTAGCCAAATTTTTCAAAGGATGAAGGTAGGACCAATGCACCAAACAATCTGGAGGAAAGAGGACTGAGTAGGAGGTCTTCCCATATTGTTCCAGAACTCAACAAGGGAACAAGCATGAATGCAAGGATGTTTCCAAACACCCCACCAAAAATTCCAAAGCAACATAGAGAAAGAAAAACGGAAAAAAAAAGTCGGAAGAATCCTCCTCACTGCAACCACACAGAAAGCAAACAAAAGGGCCCTAAAATCCCCGCTTTCGAAGATTGTCCCAAGTCAAACACTTATTCCAAGCCAGAGTCCACACAAAACATTTACACTTTGGCCATGAGAATTTGTTCCACACCTTTTTCCACCAAGGAACCTCCACCCCACCAAACTTATGAGCCACCAATTCCTGATACCCACTAGCCACAGTGAAAGCACCCTTAGGATATAGACTCCAAGCAAAAATATCCTTATCCCTAAGAGAGTTACATTATCTACTAGCCAAAATATTTTGAAGTTCAACATAGTCCTCCTTCGAACCAACATCAGGCCAATCACAAGGATCCTTCCATCTAACCACCTCCATCTACCCATAGGGATAAGAAATCTTAAAATCATTCACCCTTGACCATCCAGCCTCCAAGAAGCGCTGGAAAAGATTCAAAAAATTAGGATACTGACGCAAAATGGGAGGAAAGCCATCCAAAGAATTAGACCAAAATAGAGCCTTAGCCCCCCTATTACAAATCCAAAACAATCCCTCCTTGATCAACACAACCCCTTTCTTAAGTGTTCCTCAAATCACAGAACCTTTCCCCACTAGAGGGTAGCAGGGAATCTCCTCCTTCGTAACCCCTCGAAGCTACTTGTGAGATAAAATCCTGGCCCAAATATGGTCCAATTCTAAACACCACCTCCAATAAAGCTTTACATCCAATGCCAACCCAAACAATGATGATTGTTGCAATCCCAGACCCCCAAACTACTTTGGGCTACACACAATATCTTAATTCACAAGGCTTCACTTAGACGAAGACAAGCTACCTACCCATAAGAATTGTCTAGCCAAAGAATCCAAATCCTTAACAAACCCAACCAGAGCCACCTGGAGCATACACCTATAGATGGGAAGAGCATGCACCACAAATTTAAGCAGTTGAACACACCCAACAAAGGACAACCATCTATGAGTCCAATGATTAACCTTCACATGAAAGTTTTCCAGAATACTCTACCAAGATCCCCTAGGAAGAATACTAGAATAGATAGGGATGCCAAGATAGGTTAAAGTGAGAGATCTAGTCTAAAACCTCAAAATATGAGCAATCCTCTGTTGAATAGGCTACAGAGTGTTGAAGAAGAAAATGGAAGATTTATTTTCATTAATCATTTGACCAAAAGTAGCAAGATAAGTATCCAAGGCCTTGTGCAAATTAGTGGCTTCTTTGACCTTAGCCACACCCATCAAAGCAATATCATCCACAAATTGCAAGTGAGATTGAGGAGGCAAACCATTTCCCCACCCACAACCCTGAATAAGACCCAGCTCCACATTATGCTTCAACAATCTTCCCAAACCTTGAGCAAGGATAATAAATAAATAAGGAGAAAGAGGATCCCCTTGACAAAGGCCTCTAGAAGCACCAAAAAGAGAAGAAGGCTCACTATTTATTAGCACCAAAAAGGAAGTGGAGGTAACATAACACATAACCCACTAGACCCACTCCTCAGCAAAACCAAAGGCAATAAGAACTTTATGCGAGAAGGACCACTTAACTCTATCATAGGCCTTTGCCATATCCAGCTTGATGAACATAGCCTTTTCTTTGGAGGAGGCCATAGAATGAATAGTTTTAGTAGCAATGACCACTCCATCCAGAATTTTTTGATTCACCATGAAGCCACTTTGTTCCTCAGAGATAATCCATCTAAGCCATCACTACAACCTTTCAACTATCAGCTTGGAAATGATTTTATAAACCACATTATAGAGGTAGATAGGCCTAAATTGACTCAGTTGATCCACCCCATCATATTTGGGAATGAGAGCAAGGAAGGTAGAGTTCAAATCCCTCAACATCTACTTATTCCTCTAAGAATCATGAACCAACTCCAATAATTCTAGCCTAATGATATCCCAAAATTCCTGAAAGAATTCAACTGGAAATCCATCAATGCTTGGGGATTTTCCTTTCTTCATCTAAAAAACAATAGCCTCCAATTCTTCCATGAAAATGTAGCCCAACATATGCTCATTCATCTCCCTAGTAACCAAGGAAGGGTTACAAGAAAAAACATGGTTTTCTTCCACCAAAAAATTTTGTGAATCCTCACTAAATAAAGAAGTAAAGAACTGTGAAGCTTCTCTGGGCATGTCATGCAAAGAAGATAACTGTTCACCCCTGTCATTCACCAGAACAGGAATAGAATTACCATGTCTCCTGGATTTCACCAAATTGAAGAAGAAAGCAGTGTCCTTTTCCCCCTCTTGCAACCACTCGACACAAGCCTTTTGTTTCCAATAGACTTTCTCACGCAACTCGCACTCTTCCAAAGCCTTCAAAGCCCTCACCTCTTCCCTGAGTAAATCTTCTAAAAGGACCAACTCCCTTATCTTCCAAGTAATGACATCCAAGTCGGCTTGAGTAGTAATCTTAGCATGAAAAATATTTCCAAAACATTGCTTGTTCCACCATTTGAACTGATACTTCACATATTGCAGCATCTTAGAAAAAGAATATGCATAGCAGTGCCATGAGCAGGTCTCCCCATCTGCCACCATTCTGCCACATACTCTTGCAAAGAAGGATCTCTTAACCACATAAGCTAGAACTTGAAAGAGGGGGACTGAGCAACCTGAGCCAAAGTAGCAGATAATTTAATAGGCAAGTGATTCAAACCCCTCCAGTCCAAAATCTTAGAACTAGTAGACCACGATCCTCCAATCTAGAAACAGGAAACCAAGAAACGGTCAAGTCTCTTTGCAATACAATTCTCCCCCAACCTCCTATTGTTTCAAGTAAGTTGACCATTCTAGAGCTTGATGTCAATAAGATTCAAGGCAAAAATATTATCATGAAGTAAGGAAGCTGAGGGCTCCAACCTCGCAATACCACCCTTCTTCTCATCTAACTCAATAATGGAATTGAAATCACCAGCAATAATCCAAGGAAAAATATGAGCAAGGCTCTGAATAAAACTGATATGATACCACAAGTACTACTTACCAAGAAAATCAATAGGTGCATAGATGTTTGACAGAAGAATAGTTTATCCCGTCTCCAAGCTTGAAGCCACTATAGAGATAAATGACTTAGAGGACATCCACCAAAGAGGACGAATCTTCAAAGGGTTCCATAAGAAAGCCACACCCCTAGCATTACCATGAGCCCCAATACATTGACATTCACCCCACCTCCATAGCTTCGGCATCAAACCAACCATATTTTCTAGAGACAACTTGATCTCTTGTACAAAAAGAGCATCAGGAGAGTGAATTCTCACCAAATCATGAATAGCCTTTTGTCGAGGGCCACTGTTCAAGCCCCTTACATTCCATGAGAGGATGATCATTTCAAAGGGTTAGAAATATGAGAGTCTAGAGTCTTAACAGATCCTAACTCCACCAAAGTCTCCCCCATCATCTTGATTTTCTCTAAGTCCTTCTTTCTCCCAGCCTTGGAGGTCTTCTCAACAGCCCTTTTTCTTTAATATTTATGAAGAAGTCTGAGAGAAGGAGAAGCCTTATTCCCTTTTACTGAATCAAATCCTACTTTCACGAATGGATGAGAAATCTCCCCCTCACCCATCTTCACATTTGCAAGGGTCTCAGGCTTCCCTAAAACCACCATACTAAGATCAGTATCCATTTGCAAAGCACCAACCTCCTATGAATTATGAATGTTATCTAGAATAAATCACTCCTGAACTACTTCTAGAACACCTTGATCCAAAGCCATCAAACTTGGGTTAACCTCTTGATGATTGAGATCATCCAAAACCTCAAAGTGATTAAAGGTGTCACCTTCCATTCGATCCTTAAAATTCCTCTTCTGACCACGATTTCTCTTACGAGTCTTAATAGGAATAAACCTCTCAGAACCTATAGCCTCACTTGGAATGGGAACCTTTCCTTTATCAGCCTTAGGAGGGTTGTGAGGAGGCTGAGTAGCCTGAGGCTCAAGGGATTTGGCCCTAGGGCATCCACACTACAGATGTCCATATTCATAACAAAGACGACAACAAAAAGACAGTCTCATAATCAAGTTGTTGCACCCAAGAATACAACCCCGCATGAATTTATAAAGAATCTGGAGGAGGGTGACTCAAATTAATCTCAACACATATGTGAGAAAAAGTCATACCTTTCTATCTTGTGTTTGCTACGAAGGGCCCACTGCTTTCCCCAAGGTCGAAGCAACCATGTGAAAAATGTCATTACACAAGCATTCCACTAGAAATCAAGGAAGACGCACCCAAACCGACACTCAATTCAGAAGCTCCCTTCAGGGATTAAATCCAACATGCTAGGGTTTAATAAATAAACTTTCTTGATTATGGAAGTAAGGCCCACCCTTAAAGAATATATTACGATCAACCATGCAATTGAAAACCACCATGAAATAACTATTTTCCAAAAATATTACTTCCATTTCACTCTCAGGAGACCAATTTCTAAGAGCCCATGTCTCCAAAAATTGGAGTGAAACCCACATTCCCATAAATTTTCAAATTAAGGCATGTTTCAAAAAATACTCTATATCCTCTGCAATTGATTTAGGCTAAATCACCAGCACTGGCCTATCTTTACTTCGTTCAAGGAAGCCATTAATCTTTGGGATCCAAGGTCCACCTGCCGCAGAAAACCCTCCAACCACCAAATCATTAGAGAATAAATTATTCTGAAAAACCATCATTGAGAAGGATGAAGATTTCGCTCCAACAATTGCATGAAAATCCAAAGACTCTTTGGCCCCCGAAGCTTCTCCCAGATTCATTACCAAGAGAGCAAAACTCACCACCCCCACCAAGCACACAACTGGAAAGTTTCAAGGAAAATCAGTGCCCAAACATAGGGACATCGACTCCCCCACCTGAGCAACTAAGAAGAAAGCAGTGGACGACACCCATAAATAAAAGCACGCAAATAAAAATTGAGCCTTTAGAATTATCAATTTTAACACAAAAATAAACTTAAAAAAATACTTAAAGCTACAAAAAAAATGGCAAAGATGTGACTTTAAAATAAAACTAGTCTAAATAGCAAATAAAATAAAATAAAAGTGACCTAAAAATGGGCCTTCAACTTCCCAAAAATAACAATTGCCAAATATAGCTATTTCTAGATATAGTAATTACCAAATATAGTTATTTCTAAATATAACAATTATCAAACATGGATATTTCTAAATATAGCAATTATCAAACATGGATATTTCTATACTCCTAAATATAACAATATTATGCATAAAAATGCCACATCTTGTTTTTGAATCAATTTGATTACAAAAATATGATTTTTAGGTTATAAAATAAGTAAAAATCTATTTTGGGGATATCGAGGTCTTTTTTGGCCAAAAAAATATTTTGGGTTATTTGACATCAATTTATAGAAACACAATATCTGGATCTAGATTTTAAAAAAGGGCCCGAACCTAAATGGCCTCTTAGATCAAAATTTATGGCCTACAAAACTTGGACCTCCTATATTGGAAATATAAAAAAACATCTATGACACATAAACAAGTTGTAAGAGAGAATTACACTTATTGACCAACATATGACATGTATTATGACACATCATAAGGCATCTTTGAAGAGAGATAATGAAGCCAAGATATAATGTCTTTGTTGGTGAGGATTATAATGAGCTTATGACAAGTGAAAGGAATATATTATTTTTAGCCTATGGACTCATTTTGTGATTTGGGTGTTGGAATTCTAAATAGGGATTTGAGGGGTGGATTTATAAGTAGGGTTAGTGCACTACATTTTGGGTGATTTTAGCTCATGTTTTCCTAATTATTATTTGACAGTTTCATGTATTATGTCCCTTATTTATTGGTTGCTTAAGATGGAGGGTTTGGTGGTAAGTTTTGTAGGTATTATTATGCTACCGAAGTTACTCCAGACCTCTAGTTGGTGATATTCCTATAAAGATAGACTTTTCAAGTGTATTGTAACATTTGATTACTAAATAATTTAAATCGAGTTAATTTGGAGCACTAGGTATTTCTCTCAAAATATTTTTCACCATATAAATCATTATGCTATGGTATATTACTTTTGTGTTTATTTCCTTGTAACTATATAATTGTTTTATTTTTGCACATACGTCCTCTCATAGTTTAGTGTAGGATGAGTATTTCATACCTTTATATCCTTTCAAATATATTTAGTGGAACCAATCTATAGGAGAAAACTTGATTTACCTACAACAACAAAGAAATTGGTGATAGTACATATTTTAAAAATTTCTATGACTTGTACATTTGGGTTGGTTTTCTTTTACTTTTTGAACATCAGTTATGCTAAAAATGCAACTTTCTAGAAAAAAGTTGCATCTTCTTGCATTGTTAGACAAGGTTGAATTTAGTTAATCAATTATATCGAGTTTATTAAATTTATGTCAATGATTATGTGTTTAATTAATTAATTTAGTTGCATTTCACTACTCATAAAAAAAGGTCATCTTAGCTTTTATTTATAACAAGTTGGTCAAATAATTTACTTTCTTGCATATAGTTAAATTCAATTTATGTACTTTGCAATGGTTTCTGGTTTTGATTGTGTGATAATTTTTGCATCATCACACAATCAAAACCAGAAACCATTGCAAAGAACATTATGGATTGTGGAAACTTGATATCATTAATCAATTTATATACTATTTATGATTAATGAATATACAAACACTTTTGAAACCTCTTACTACCACATGTTCCACACAAGAGATAAAAAAAATATAATAACATTTACAATACTTTCAAAACATCAACAAACATTCCAAACAACATCAACCATAGTCATAAATTTCCACCTAACATTTACAATACTTTCAAAACATCAACAAAACCCTAAGAAGTCATGAGTCAAAATGGAATGAAAGTAAAATGTAGTCAAATTGGATGTAATTAAGTACCTAGGCTTTTGGATGAAGATCATCCCCCTTAAGTCACGTCATAGAGTTGCTCGGTAATTATGGTTATATTTATGATATATTAAGGGCTAGTTTGGAACGGATGTTTCACACATGCTAAGCTTTTGAGAATTTTATTTCTCGTTGTTAGGTGAGTTATATGATATTCCACATTTGTATGTCTAGTGTTATAAATAATGGTGGTTCTCCTCCCCGACGAATTCTTTAAGAAGTGGCAGGTGGGATTTAGGACTTTGTGGTTGTGCATGGTGATCAATTTTATGACGGGTCAAGTACAAAATAGTCTCTGACCCACTCAAGGGAGGGTGGTGTTTCACCACCTATAAAAGATTTTTTATTTTTCAAATTATCTTAGATAATGAGAAATTGGATTCTAAGAAAATTCATCACCAATAATTTATTGTCGGAAAATTCACCGTTAATAATTTACAAAAAAAAAATTAAAAAAATCAAGGTCTTGGAAATATATATTAAAAAATGTTAATGCAATGAATTATAGACGGTGATGAATTGTTGGTGGTGAATTTTCCACAAGATGAATTTGTCATGGCAGTGAATAATTTGAATATAACAATATAGAATGTAAAATTTTGTGAAAGCCTTGTAAAACTATTAGTTAATGAAGAATATAATATTTTAAAAGGTTTATTGTTTGAAGAACAACAATTATATCTAACTACAGTTGTTCTATCTATTTTTTTTATCTCTATAATTTGAATGCTTCTTTCAATATTTTTCAAAAAAAAATGAAGTGTTAGTGGCCCTAGATATTAAAGTTATTAGAGATGAGATTTTAACCATAAGTAAATATGATAGCACCTTAACTAAATTCATGCAAGATTTAAGGATGGTTATCAAACATATGGTAATCTCTCACTATAAGGGCTTGTTGGAGGTTGTGAGTGGACTTACACTCCCATGTCTTGAAAGTGAAGCAAAGACAATGCAAAGGAGAGATATTATTAAAGGCATACAATTGAAAGGCTTGGAGGAGATAGCAAGGCAAGTGAAGGTATGTATTGTGGTTGTGTTTGAGAAAGGGCTAATGAAATTACACTTACAATTAATGACATTCAATCTTGGGTGGCATAAGTATTGCTAGGTGGGGTGTGTCTAATAATGTATGAGGTGGTGTTTTGTTAGGTCCATGGGTATTATATAGGTATTTTTTGTGAAGCTTGTTGTTGGTTGTGATTTGTTGTCATGATGTTTGCCCTAACTTTGTCTATAAATATTAGTTATGTTATTTTTAGTCATATGCATTAATATTTTTTCTTATTTTATTACTTTGTTCCTTCTAATAATTGAACTTGTTACACCCCATTTAAATTATTAATACAAATATCTTACAATATATATATATATATATATATATATATATATATATATATATGATTTAAGCTAAAATCTCAATATAAAACCCTAAAACATTAATCTAGAAAATTAATTAATTTTTTTTACATAATTTTACATATAAAAATTTATAAAATATTCAATTACACTTTTTATTTTAAAATTTTAAAATTTAATTCATAAAATTTATATTTTTTTTGTCTAAAACTAAATTTACTATTTTATTTTTTTAACTTTGTTCCTTCAAATAACAACTTCATAATCCTAAACAATATCAATTCACTATATATAACCTTTTTTATATAATTATATTTGTTTTAAAATAAAAAAATATATTATATAAATATTTTTATATTTATAAATTTAAATAAATATTTTTTTAAAAAATCATAACCTTTTAAAAATGTAAATTAAAATTGCATAAATACTTCTAAATTGGTATAAAATGAATCTAACATAAATTGGCTCCAGATTAAGTAATGGTGTGATGGTTTATAGTTGGCATTGTTGTTCTTTCCACCAAGGTTCAAGTCTTGGGTGGTATTGTTGAATGGGTTGTATCCCGCTCATAGCCCACAAAAGCATTTACCCCTTGAATAAATAAAAATTCCAAATGGCAAATTTATTAAGATTAACCAAGCAACATAAATCATTATTGATAAAGTTAAAATAA
>VDFB02387843.1:0-28260 GCA_007258455.2 Sequoia sempervirens | reverse complement strand
GAGGAATTTAAGGTGAAAGCCCTTGTTTCCACTCTCTGAGTTGAGTCATGGTGGATGTCATGTGTGTGACTCCATGACATATGTTGTACTTGTGTTTCACCCTCCGAGAGAGTCATGGTGAAAGTCATGTTGAGGTGACAACATCACGCAAGTGATGAACACTTGTACTTACCATAGTATGGTTGTAGCCATTATGGTTGATATCGTGTTGAGGCGATATCTAATATCACGTTGAGGTGATATTCTTCTTTTCACATTTGATTGTAGCCAATGTGATGGGCATCATGTTGAGGTGATTTGTTTTGAGCAGCTAGAAGTATTCTCTCTAGCTGAGAGGGAGTGTTAATGATAAACAGCTTCGAGATTTAATATTCCAGCGTAATAAATTAAATGATAGCCTTAAGGCTATTTAATTTATATGGCAACGATTTGTTAAAGAAATAAAGAGACTCTTCCAAGGCCAACTTCTCTCTATTGGCGCGATTAATTAAAAGAAAAATATATTCATTATATCTGGCCGACTTGTTTCAAGAGAAAGGTGGTGACTCTTCAAAGTCATATAAATAAGAGTTCATCTTTCCTCATTAATCATCAAGTTCGTTCGAATTATTCTTTTATGCAAGTGCAAATTCTTCAAGAGCAGATTGCGAATTCTTTAAAGAGCAGATTGCGAATTCTTCTAAGGCAGTTTATTATTTGTCTTTGTATCTTGTGTAAGATCTGAAGATTGGCCTTGTAACTGGCCTCATTGTAAAGCGAATTGTTGCCATCACTTATATATCTAAGAGAGATCTTTGTTGCTGGGTTTTTTCTCCCTCAAGAGAAGGGTTTTCCCAGGGTATCTGCTGTGTTATTGTGTCTGATTTGAATTTATTTCTGTGCATTAAAAATTTAAATCTGATCATTAAAACTTTACACTCTGAAGGTACTGAAAATCAGATTTTGCGTCAGGACAGAATCATGCCATCCAAGACAGAATCACAAATGATCATGTCTCTCCATAAAATTAGAGCAACCCAATTCAGATTTCATCATTTTACATCCAACAAATCTAATTTTTAGTAATTATGAGATACAGCTCTAAAAAGTTATGATCAAAACAATGAGCACTCTCTGTTAACCATGGAAATCAGGTAAGCCCTAATCCCTCTCAGTTTCATCTCAGCACATGCTCATCTAAAGTGTCAATTAAATTATTAATACATTTCGGTCAATTAATCGTTCTCGGCTCCTTTACATATCTAGGGTTTGAATCGCATTTGTAGGGTGTATTTTTATCCCTAGTACAATAATTGATACAAATGAATATCAAAAATTCAATTATTCATCACTGACTGAATAAGACAAAAATGCTATGGGCAACACTATCAATTTATCCTGGTTACAAGATTGCAAAAGTATTTACTATTTTAACGTTAATTTCAATAGGATTGGATTTTGTCAAGAAATATTGGGCCTCAAGGTGCTGTGTGAAAGGAATAGCATGGAAGTTACTTGTAGACTTGAATTCAAGAAAGGACAGCATAGGACCTTGAAATCCATTGCAAACCTTTAGAATGGAAATTCAAATATTAAATTACATTTCCAGGAGTACCTCCAAGTGTCCTTGTTAAAACCTATGCAAAAATAAGGCCATAAACAAGAACTAGGTAGCGTTTGCACCTAGTGGCTATTCAAATGCTAGTTCCAATGATGCAAATGCTTTGATGCCAGTTCAAAGTCCATGACAATTCATGGCATAGATTGTCACTTCATTGCCAGGATAGTTCATGATTTTGCAACACAGCATCTAATGATAGTGTGGGCAGTCTTTCAACCATAAAAGTTGCAATACCAGTGCTATTTTAGTAGCTCATGGGGCTATCATACACCATAATGAAAAGAGTACTATTAGTTTGAAATGTTTCAATGAGTATGCGGGCTCTATACTTTGTAGTGGTGGACATGAGTTTCAAAATATTTCAAAGCCAGGTCAGACAAATGGTCACATGGCAGTACTTCATATTATGACATGTGAACTTATTGTTCTTCAGTGTGTAGGGATAGAAAATAACATTTGAGATGACGTGATACAACTGTGAATCCCCTGAATTTGGTTTGCATCTATCTTGGGAACCTGTCCTAGATGCCACATCTGATAGAAACATTATGAATTGCCTGAACATGTACCTATATTAAAATTTCATATCTTGTCAACCTTACTAAACAAAAACTTCATTTATCTAGCCTTGATGTGTTCCAAAGTCTCATCTTCTTCACATCATTCTATTGATTCTTCTTACTATAACCCCACAAGATCATCAATTCAAACACTCGACGAATAACCAAACACATTAAAACAGTCCAGGCACACATTAGTGGCAAACCAGTGTATTGGCGTGTGAAATCCTTCAACATGCACCAAAGCAAAGGATGGTGACCAGACAGTGTCTAGGCACATAAAGAGGATTGCAAGCACGCCTCAAACGCTGTCCCAAACACTTTCTCAAATTTTTCCTCTAATAATGTAATGGGCATGCTTCAAAAGGCCTAAAGCTGTGCTTCAATATGATTCTCTTAATATGGCCTTTGCTCGTTTTGAGTAATGCCACACTCCTAGCAATTGGCACGCACCTAGTCTCAAGTCTCTGAAATTGCAAAAATGAGTTCAGCTTAAGGAAGAGATGTGTCAATGTGAGGTGTGAAGAAGAATGGAAAAAACTTGCTCAATGAAAGATGACGCAAAGCCAGTGTAAGGTGTGTGTAAGGGATTGCAGGTGCACCATTCCAAAAAAAAAAAAATTTAAAAGTTGTGATTGCTAGTGTAATGGCATGCACTTGGCTAGTGGCAGGCACCTTTGCAAAGAGTGGCTTTTTTTTTAAATGGCAAGTACCATATTGGCGCCCCCCTATCAAGCAAGATGTGCCAATACAAAGGTGTAAAATTCTTATTATTAAACACCTCCTAACCATTGTGCACCATAGGTTTTCAGTGCGCCAATACAAAGGCATTGGCTTCTACAACAAAACAAAGAAATTTTAGAGTACAAGCACATGGTAGGAAATTGGCACACACTTAAATAAGGGAGTTTTTGTTTTTAAGGAAATAATGCTTAGAGCATCAACACACCTCTTAATACAGACACACCACTACAAAGAGGCGAAAGTTCTGAAATTCTAGTGTAATGGTATGGGCCCTAGCAGTGGCATGTTCTTGAAAAAGCTTCTCTATTTAGATGCGCCTAAAAGAAGATAAATCCACCCATAGTTTAATCTTTTTGAAAGCCTTCTCCAAACTCGTCAAAGATGGTGCACAAGAGCACCAACATAAAAAGATCCTTTCAATCAAATTTTCTACTTGATTAAAAATGTGATGATGGACAAATTTTGTGCAATGAAATTTTCATGAAGGTGCACAAAGGAGAGTCAAAGGCATCAAGTTGAGAACTTGAACTGAATGCATAGGTGTACACCAAGGATTAGGCACATAACTCAAATAACTATATCATTTTTCCTACCATCAAAGGAATATTCATCAGCACATAATGAAAGAATCAAATACTCTTTCACAAAGGACTAAAATCTTGATAAATTTACCCAAGCACAAAACTATACACTAAAGGGAAAAATTAACTGAACCCAAGGTGCTTTGTATTGACGAGCGCCATTAGAAAGCAACTTGAATTTAGTCAACTTTTTCCTTCAATGAATAGGTGTGTACCTAGATAATGGTGCACATGCCAATACAAAGGTGGTGAATTTTTAAAATTTCAAGTTTAGTGTATAGGTGTGTGCTTGGACAATAGCGCACACCAATACAAAGGAGGGGGAAATTTTGTTGTCAATTTTCCTAGTATTCAAGCAAACATCTAAGCTTAGGCATGTGCCAATACAAAGCATTTATTTTTGTCAATCCATATTCAAGCACACCTAGATAGGGACACACCTATACAAAGGGGGGATGAATGAGTAGATTTTCAAGGTTGTTTAGAGGGTTGGTCGTGATCAAAGGAAAAGCTAGAATCCTTGAAGTTGTCTAGAGCTGCCTTATGAAAATTTTATTTTAACCCGCTCTAAATAGAGCTCATGCTATTTTTAGCTATCACCATTTTCAAAGAGAATAGCACATTCAAGGATTTTCTATTTATAGCCTCTACTATTTTAAGTAATCTAAATTTTAAGCACGAGAAGCTTGTGTTAATTATAGTGTCTGCTATTTATAGCTCAAAGTCAACTATTATTTTGATCATCTACCCCATCATGAGAGAGACAAGATATTTTAAGTAATAATATTTTGATCATCAATTCAAATGACAATCGCATGATTGTAATTTAGAATTAGTGGATGAGGTCATTTGTAATAAAGCTTGCACGTCATGCAAGCAGTTGTAGTTAGGGTAGAAGTGCAATTAGTTTAATTTATTAATTTTCATGCATTTGTTTGCAAACAATATAAATAAGTGCCTCTTTGAGTGGGGAGGTGGACCCTACCTCAACTTAATGTCATTAACTTACAAAGTCACTTAAGTGTGTTTAGGGTTTGTTTGTTCCCTATTGCAAGTTAATAAAGATGGTTATTTGGTTAGTTAGAAGTTAGTTAATAGTAATTAGGCTCATAACTACTTGGAGATTGTTTTAGAAGGGCATCATAAGTCTCATTTTTATGATCTTAAAATCACTAACATTAGACACCAATTATTTGAAAATTTTCCATTGGTGGGAAGGAAATTAATATTGTATGGAACACTTTTGAATGAATATGATATATATTATTATTATATACTTTGCAGGTTTTTGTTCCTTCAAATACTAGTCATTAATTATTGGTTTGCAAATTCTCTACACTAATTCTGTTGGGACTTCACTTTACTATGTTGATTGGTTTTTAAAGATCTGTTTCACTTTGATCCTCTATGCTATTCTAGGTGGATCCTTCCAGTTTATGCAAGCTCTGGATGGGAAATGGCACACTGTCGCTGCTCCTTCAAGAATGCCTTTATCTTTTCAGCTCAATATTTGGTTTTGAATGTTTACAAATGTCACATCTTTCAACTACTACCTTGTAAATATGTAGACAGATTTATATATTTCACCATTGTATATCCTCACAAGTAGTTAGAGAAGGTAAGTCTTCTTTGCCAATAGAGAGTCCACGTTTTTAGATATTGACCCTAGCCAATTTGTCCTTATGAAAATTTTAGGGATAACAAACCCATCATATTATGAATACAATTACACCCTATGTTGCAATGTTCATGTTTCTGTTCAAGTTCAACAAGGATAAAATTAGCATCAAGATCAAAAAAACTAAAAAAAGCCAAAAAAAAATCATGATCAAATTTGACTAATATCAAAACATATACTATCATCTTTCTCGCAAGCCTATCACGCCCAAGCATGTTGCAAGTAAGGCTTACAGAATGAAAAAAAATTCAAAAATCAAACAAGAATTCTTTGCCCATCAAATCATCATCGAATTTTCTCAAATGCAATTTCACCTCCTAAGTAGTGTTCCTTCAAAACTAATTCAATTTCTAAAGGTAAATCCCTGAACACATTTTTTTGCTGGCTCTTCTCCCTCTACGAAGGGTAATCCCATTGCTTTTGACAAGGTGGTCGATACAAATCCTACCTTGTAGCCACCCATTCTGGATTAATTTGAATAAGTTTCTAGGGATAGACCTAATATGTGTGAATCCTTTTACCTTGTCCTAGAGTTCTATTTAGAAAAGTCTAAACCATTAAAGTATACCTTGTTCGAAAATGAATCCTTTGAAACAATCTTCTATGAGTTTTGGATTAATCTTCTAAGAGGTGTAGGAAGAGATAAAAGAGACCTTAGATGCTCTAGGAGGTTTGGCTTAAAAATAGTTGTGCCAAGAGCTAAGAAAGTCTTTTAATGGAGAAACAAAGTAAAAGGCAATTAGGCTTAAGGAATCCTCTAAGGTGGAGGTGGATGCAAAATCCCAACAATAGATGGCTATGTATCATGGCGAAGGGAGAAGAACCTCAACTAGTTAAAATAAAAATAAAAATTCCTTGGAATGTTAGGGGCCTTAATCCCCTAACTAAAGGCATTTAGTAAAACACCACCTTAGCTTGGCTTCACTGGATTTAGCATTCCTTCAAGAAATGAAACTATCATATGTGGGTTTTCAAAAGTTGTTCTCTCTATCTTGGAAATCATGGTAGGGCTTTGATGTGGAAGTGGTTGGGGCCTCTAGAGGTATGTGTGTATTTTGGAACCCTTCCTCAGATACCCTTTCTCGCATTGCTTCTTCTATAAATTAGCCAGCATGTGATTTCAAACCTTCTCAAGAAGATATTTCTGGCTTGTACGATAATGTGTAAGGTCACAAAGTCTGATTAATAAGAAGGCAGTTTGGCATGACGTTTCAGATCTAATCAATCTTTGGGATGGACAAGTAAATGTTTTAGGAGGTGACTTCGACACCATCATTAGGCCAGAAGATGAACAAGGTGGAAGATAGAAATCTATTAGATCTGAAATGGATTTTTTGGACTTCCTAGTGCACCATTCATTGTTTCACATTATACATAAATTCTAATGCTGGAAAATTTTCTTGAGCTGGCTTATGCAATATTGCTCAATAGTTGGACAGGTTTTTGATCTTTCCCAAGTCGATAGAGAAACCTTGGTTTTCAGAATCATTCATTGGATCATATTCTAGCTCTGAGCACTTTCCAATTCAGCTGTAAACAGATTCAACTCCTTTGAAGTGTCCCTCCAAGTTTAAGGCTATGAGGATTTGACATCCTTCACTCTTTAAAAGTTAATCTCATCATGGTGGATGAGCTGTCCCATTAGGCAAGGATCTATCATGCATCAGTTTATGCTGAAATTAAAGCTTATCTAATGGAATCTTAAGAGATGGGAAAAGGTGATTTTTGGCAACATTTTTGAAGAAAAAATCAGATAAGAAAAGGAGCTCAACTTGGTCGATCAGCAAATTCTATCTGCTGGCCTCACGGATTATCTTTTGAAGGAGAAGAAAAAAAATCTGCTTCATTTGGAAGGGATCTATGCTAGGGAAGAAATCTTTTGGCATCAGAAATCCAAAGAAAGGTGGGTCAAAGAAGGTGACAAGAATACCCACTACTTTCATCAGTCAATAGTGGCTAGGAGGATTGTTAACAGAATAGACTTGATAAATAATTATGCAGGTGTGAGTCTTCATAAACCATCGCTCATTAGAGAAGCAGTCTCCTTTTTTTCTAACCTTTTTGCTCCCCAAGGTCGAGCTGTGCAGAGGGACTTTGTTTCTCTCTTGGCTAGCATTCCATCCCTCATCTCTGTGGACATGAATGAGAGAATCGTGGCACCCTTCAGTGTGAAGTATGTTGATGCTACTGCCTTAAAGAGGACCTTAAACAAATAGTATTCAAATGTACCTTTCCTGCTCTTTTTCCAAAGGATAATCCTTCATCCTTCACTGATTTTAGATCCACTGCTCTTTGTAATGTTGTTCATGTACTCATTTCAAAGGTGATTGCAAAAAGTTGAAACCCATCCTCCCCAGCCTAATCTCTTCAGAACAGCATGGTTTTGTCCAAGGACAACAAATCCTTGACGGAGTTATCTTAGCTCATCCAGAAATGCCAAGGAGTGGCTATCAAAATAGATATAGCAAAATCCTGACAAAGTTGATTGGGATTTTCTGGATGCTGTTCTTAAGGCTTTTGGATTTTCCTCGCTTTGGGTATAATGACCCTAGGGTTTCAAGTCAAGTAGACTTCAAACTCCGCTGTCACTGCTGTTTTTTTTCTTTAGACCACTGTTAACCCTTGTTAAGAAAACAATACACAGAGAATGCAGATCTGGACAATTTATATAGTCTGAAGACAAAATAATTAATCAATAAAATTCAGCATACAATCTGATTACATAAGAATTTGGCAGCCTTCAGTAGTCGGCTGTCAACCTCCCTTCAACTGTCATTTCTGCAGCATAGATCCACTGTACAGACCCACTGGCAGCAGATAAATCGCTGTAATAGTGTGAAATACCCTATACACAATGATGGATCGGCCTCCAGATTTGTAGTATGATGCTAGAGTGTGCTAGGGTGACCAAAGGTATTAAGTTCATTTCCAGTCGGATTCTGCACATCGAACAAACGTCCAATCATCATTTAATCCTGCAGTAGCTCTGGGATTCAGCACCTCAACTGGGCTCTTCACATGCTAATGTTGCACCTGGATCAGATCCGCCCCCAAATCACCTCTCCTAGGGATCGAGGCGTGGAACCCTCAAACACTTGCAACTCCTTGGACAAAGCTTTTTAAAAAGTAATCTCCATCTGAGGTAAGATCTGTGAGGTCAGTTCGCCTAGGTTGAGCTGATGAGTGCCTGATTCTGGAAGTGTTTTAGGTCTGTAACAAGTTCACTGTATACTTCTCTCCTATGTAGGCCCTAGATCTGGTTTATGGACAACCTGAAGATCCGCTTGGTACCTCGTTATCCTTAGAAGCTCCTGCTTTTGTAGTCAGCCGTATTATAAATAAATAAGTCATAGTTGGCCAAACAAATAATATATGAAATAAATAATACTCGTGCACAGTTTAGATTATTATGAGTTGTCATCAAGAAGTAATCCCAACAATTGGGTAGTTGTAGGAGTTGTTGCCGACAGTTGGTATCTCAACCAACATCGGCCACTTATATAATTGATCATCTCATTGTAGTCGGGACAGGACATTATGATGATATTATCATGTAATTGCTAATATACTTGATGAATGAATGCAATATCCTATTTTGTACAATACTCGTGTAATGTTATGCTCTGTTATTGTTGCTGTAAATTCTAGTTACTCCATGTTCCTTTGTAAACCACTTGGCGAGTAAACATTTGGTGTCGTTGCCTAAGTGAACATGGTAAAATCACCCTAACGGGAGAATGGCGTCGTAATGGGTCAGCCAACCGAAGAGCCAGTGCAAGCAAATGAAGATAGGGAAGAAGCGCTAACGGAGGATCTAGTAAACTTGTGGGACATCTCGTTGAGGGATCACGTACAAAGGGAGGCTCTCAAGCGAGAGATCCCTCAATCAATCATCTAGGTCAGACTGCACATCACTCTAGAGGTCAACCATCTCCTCAATCGGGTACCAAGTTTGATCGCTTGTCACTACATCATACTGCAAGACCTTTGGGCTGAGAGCGACCAAGAACGACGACCAAGAACGACGAAGGCAGCAAATACTGCAATGGTACGAGGAAAGAAGCAAGCGGGAGGAGGAAGAACGCGACACCAGTCCTAGGCATACTCCCGGAAATTAATGCTTGTATGACCCAATAAGGACAAAAACCGAACACCAAGCGGGCAAGAAACACCCGACGACTACTTTTGTGGGGGGATGATGTAGTCAGTCGAGAGTGTAATTAGTCAGCTAAGTATTATAAGTAAATAAAACTATAGTTAGCAGCAGATATTTCATATACTTTTTGTTACTTGTTGTTTCGGGAGATTAAGTCCCCAACTAGTTGATTAGTTGTAACGGGAAATTGCGACGGTTGGTTTCTCAACCACTGCCAGCGACTATATGTACTTGGTTCATTGTAGTTGAGAGATATAGTGATGATGAAATTATGCTACATTGTGCTACATCTTGATGTTATGATAGTACAGATGATTGTACTCTGAATTCTGTGCACTATGTGTTCATGAATGATTTTTGTACATGTTCTATGTTTGGGAGTGTATTCTCATAATACGTTGAATCTATTCCTGTGAGTAAACAGCTGTAACTTGATCCATCTATCCAATATGGTGGAAAGCCTTTTTGCTCAGCCTGGAAGTGATTAACAGTGGCAATCAGCACTCCGTAAATGTTCAATGTACAATTCGCAGTCATAAAACACTAAAAAGGATCGGATAAATGAGGTAGGGGTTTCATCCTAACCTCAAGTCGCTCTAACAGGGGTTTTCGTCCCTCTGTAGAAGCAAAACCAATGGCTGTAACAGCCAAATTCGACTCTGCGAAAAATTGTTTTCCAAAAGGCGCCCAGGCTGATTAAATACCTGATTGTAAATTAGATCACCAAGACCCAAAATGAAGGGCCAAGTTTTAAAATTTGAAATTCAATTGTATTTTTACTTTATCTTATATTTATTATTTTATTAGTTATATTTTATACTTAAATATTAATTAAATATACATATATTAAGATAGTGTTTAAAAACACCTCTATCAAATGGGTGTGCTGGGAACCGACCTGTTTAGGAAGGGACACGACATTGGATCGAGAGGGTGATGAATATCCAGTTTCTGCTGTTTGGTTCTCAGTTTTGGTCAATGGAAAACTGGCTGGCTTTTTCCCAAATTCCAGAGGGCTGAGGAAGGAAGATCCTCTTTCTCCTTACCTATTCATACACGTGGCTGAAGCTTTTGGCCATTTTTTGAGCAACCAAGAATTCTTGGGATTGCTGAAAGGAATCAGAGTTACAGATGATCTTGTGCCTCTGACCCACTTACTGTTGATGACACTCTTCTATTTGATCCAGCGGATGTAGCAGAGGCCCATTCTTTTATTTCAGCCATAAAGGTGTATGAAAAGGTTTCTGGTCAGGCTATAAACCCAGAGATGTTGAAGATTTTCTTTATGAATGTCCCAACTCCCAAGGATACAATCTCAAATCAAAGCTATTATGGGATTCCAAGCAGCTGATCTCCCCTATAAATATTTGGGCTTTTCCCTCTTTACTGGGATGGCTCAAGATGTTTTATGGCAGGAAACTTTGCCCAAAAGAAATTGATGGCAAAGAAGATGGCTGGGCTTAGCTGGGTGGTTAGCCTTAATTAAGGCAGTCCTTACACCATCTTCATATTCATGTTCTTAGTTCTCCTGGCCCACACATCTGCAGAAATTTTCTATGGAATAGGAACTCTGCTAAGAAGAAGTTGCCATTGATGAAATGGGTGAAAGTATGTAGCAGTTTCTCCCAAGGGGGGTCAAGATTAAAGGATTTGTCTCTGCATATTATAGCCCTGGGCTCCAAGTTAGGATGATGTTTTTCTAGTGGAGTATGGTAAACATGGGTGCAAGCTTTTAAGACACAAGTATCAGAAGCCTGCAGATTCTTCCTCTCTTCAAAACCCCTCATCACCTCATCCTCCCAGGGGTTCAGTGATCTAGAATTTTATTATCTCCAATAAAGATCTTATTGGTAACTGCCTCATCTTGGAAGTAGGCAATAATGTAAACTAAGTTGCCAAATTGACCTATTTCCCTGCCAATTCCAGTTATGATTCATCTAGGAACCCCTACAGAATTGGCCGGTGTTCAAGATTAAACTGTCTGAAACATATTTTGTCACGACTGGCCAAACACAGGCAAATCCAAAGCAGATGTGGCATTTCTGAGCAGATTCTGATGCAATCCAACATTGCGCAAAATTTTCAAGAATTTTTTTTTGTTTTCTGACCTGCAAAAATAAACATTTGTCCCCAAACACAATGACTGACATAATATTTCATGTGTAGTTTAGCAGCAACAAACAGAAAACATTTCACATGATGGAGTCACAGCAACAAGAGAAAACTGTGATATCATGTGACATAGTCGCAGCAGGAGCCCACAATGAACAGGTACAATTAAACACCCACAAACAGCTGACTTCTCAGGGATTTTTCTGCTCACCCTTTGACTGGGACGTGAGTTTCTGGTCGAAATCTAGGTCAGACCTTGATAATTCTGTATGCTCTTAGGGCATCACAAACAGACTACAAAGCTAAAACAAATTACATTCTAGAGCAAGAGATTCAAAGCAATGTTAAATATGTCTTTGAATCTGAATATGAACCTTAGTTTATCATGCCAATTACATTCTTGTGCTATCTTACTATAAACTTGGTATTTCTGAGTTTTATATTGATTTTAAAGACAATTAACATTTTAGTATATCAACATTATTTATTTATATTATATTATTTAAATATTATTATAATTTTTTGGTTTTTATGTTTTTTGTATGGATGTACCTCGATGTACCCAGCCCCCAAAAAATACTTTCCATACCCTCATAACCATACCCATGCCTAATTCTAATTTGGTAGCTTAGGATGTACAGCATTGTTCTGGGATAATTCATAGCTTGGTAACCTGCCATTGCCCAGTCAGACTGATTTGGAGAAGGTTCATGTTGGGCATGTGGAGTTATGCACCCCTTCATCAAAATTAATTGGATGGAATTCTTCTACATGGGTATTGGCTCTCGCAGATGGCACAGGGAGAAATTCCATTCAATTTTGAGCCTGCAATTTTCAGGTTTGTAGCAGTTGCTACAGGAGATAAGAATCCCTTTTCTTCAGGGAGAATATTAGACTCATTTGGACAAGCAACTCCTTTGGGGCATATTCAGTCAAACCTGGTCATGCGACTCTATGCTCTTTCATTTGCCCTCACTTCCCTGAGCAGCCAATCTATCTTATTTGGATCAATGAAGCGCCTCCAAAATGCTGTGTATTTGTGTAGTTGGCAGGAAGCAATAAATTTTAGACTTTCAATAACCTACAGAACGTGGATTGTCTGGTCCATCTAAATGCAAAAGTGTGCCACGAAGCTAGTAAAACAGTTGATCATTCATTTTTGCACTGTGAGTTCATCCAAAGAGTGTGGGTGAAACATTCAAGCAATGCTGCAATATGGAATTGATGCGAGTTCTCTCAGCCAGGTCTAAGGAGCATATATGTGTGTTGCCACAGGGATCTATGCATTTAAGCTCTCTGTGGCAGCATGTATTGTGCTGCTCCATCTGGGGGGTTTTGGATTGAGGGAATCCATCAAATCTTTTGTGATAATTTGGTTTTCTGACCATCTCTGATTAAAGTTAAAACTGATTTTTCTGTTAAGAAGCAGCACACTTGGATTAATTGGCTCTCTTCCTTCCTCTGATCCTACAGTGAGGAAGCATAAAGAAAGGACAAAGTTAGCAATTACCAGCCTCCCTTGGTTGGCTCCTTAAAGCAGAATTTAACAGAGCATCAAGATATAATCCAGGCCAAGCTGGAGCGGATGTGGTTTTCAGATCTAGTTCTGCCCTCTTTTCTCAGGGAATCTCTTTTTGCCTGGGTATCAAATCCAAAAACGAGGTGGAGTTTATTGCATTCTTGGAAGGTTTCAAAATGGCGGTCTCCATTCCCTGTTCTTGCCTGGAGGTTGAGGGTGACTATTAGTTATCCAGGGTATGTCTGGTAAATCAGTATTGAATTGGAAAATTTGGAACATCTTGGAGGAGGCTCAGATAATAGTCAGAAGCTTTAATAATAGTCAAATGTAAGCAATCCCACTAGACATTAACTAGTAGCATGTGTGTTTAGGCCTGTTAACTCCGTTGTCTGTATTTTATAGTTTTCTCAGATGTGTCTTCTGGAATACTCTGTTGTGTAGTTCCTTTCTTCGGTGGTAGTTGGACCCCTATAGAACCCCCCATCTTATCAATCAAAAGAAAACAACTACATATGATATGTATAGAACAGGACAAAATAAACTGTGATTAGATAATGGTAAGAGTTAAAAGTACATTCAAAAGAAAACAACTACATATGACCAAATTGGCATTCAATATCTAGCATAAGCATGTTAAAAAGTATTACAATTGAAGTGATCCATACAAGCAAACAAAACATATAAGACCACAATATTTAAGAATTCTAACATAGGACAAAAAAAAATTCCGTCTTTTGTACCATCAAAGTCATAAACCACTCAACAAAAATCAGAAGGCAAAAGAAAAGCCACACCTTTAACCAACTAGTTCAATTGCAAAGAAAGGTTAAATATTACCTCCAAGTCTTTTTCATCATACAGAGGCTTTGGCAACTTTCTTCTCAGCCACCACTCCTCGGCTTCCTCTAAAGTGAACATGGATTTATCAATGCTCAACAAGGACCTACTTATCTGTGACAAAAACAGAATGAAATACTCAGAGGTACAGTTGTAGGACCTTCACCAACATCAGTGCAAAAGTAATTAGCAAAGTTGAAATATTTTTTAAAAGATAATAATTGTGCATCCCCTTATAGTTGCTGACTTTTTGATATCTGCTATATAATACAGAATATACTGGTTAAATGCTGCATTGAAGCAAACAATTTGATCCAGAAACACTAGAGAATTAAGAAGTTCCTCACTGGTTAAGAAGTTCCTCAGAATATTAAGAAGTTCCTCATTGCTGCAAATGGGGTAACAACTCAAGCAGGCTTAACCTTGGAGAAAACTCCCTGGTTAAGCGCGCTTGAGCTGGAGCAGTACTGGGATGGGTGACCTCCCGGGACGGACCAGTGCTTCACCTCTGTGAGCATCACCTAGATGCAATGAGTGCTAAGTGGACCATTCAATATCATGAGAGATGGGTTCTTGTTGAACCACTACTCATGAAACATGGGTCAATGAGTTTGACTCGAAACTACACGGTTGAATCTTGATAGCAATATCATAATTTGACACGCTGTGGAAAAATACCTCCTACTTATCAAGTTCCTCACTATTTGATCAAGAAATTCAAGCTTTCTAATTTCTTTCACAAAATGTCTCCTGATGAAAGAGGATCTCTAAATAATTGCTATCATATACTGGTTCTACAAAATTCTATTAATTTTACAAAATTAGGCATAAAAACATATTCTCCTGCTACATTAATTGCATATTAACTATATTGCCGAGTTCCACTGAACCCCCCTTGTACCCATATGGGACCAATTTGGGGTCAGGTCCAAGACAGCTCTAGGCTCACCAAGGGTCCACCCCAAGCACCCTGGCTGAAACTACAGGGAACCCAGGGTGCCCAAAGCAGGCCCTAGGCAAACCCGGGCCAGACCTAGACAGACCTACTGCAGGCTGCCTGGCCAAAAAAGTGAAAAAAAAAAACAAAAATCTTTTAAATTTTTAAACACACAAAAACTCCTAAATGCCTATTTTCGCCCCAAAGTGAAGGCACTTAACCTCTTTTGTCTCATTTCACAAACACAAATAAGTAAAACAGCATTTTTGCATCCAAGCTGCCATTGTTGTTTTTTGAAGGTTGCTGCACTTTTCTTTGAAGGTGAAGGTTATGGAAGAAAGAACTACACCAAGAGGAGAGAAAGAATTGCACAGAAAAGATTTATCTATCAAATGTGAGTAAATATTGTTATTATTTGAAGTTTTGAAAAAATAATATAAGATTTTTTCAAAAGTTTTTTTGTTGAGTTTTGAATTTTTTTTAAACCTTTTATACGTAATATAGAGGTTATAAGTTGTCAAATTTTTTTGCCTTGTTATGTTCATACAAGATGGCTGGTAGATCTAGTTCAGTTGTCCCAAATGTAAAGACCTCATTTAAATTTGATGCAACATCACTTCTTTGACGACATACAACCATAACTGAACAACTTCTTGATGATGGGGGTTATCATTGGCATTGTATCCGATGTGGGAATATGTATATGAGCTAATATAGTCGAGTAAAAGTTCACCTATGTGCTATTACTTGCTCAGGAATAAGAATTTGTCTAGGGCCAAATAAATAAGGTTTGCCAAAACAACAAATAATGGGATATATTAAAGAACAAACAGATGTGAGCATGGTAAGTAATAGATGAAAGAAAGAGCACATCCTCTTTCCAAAAAAGGATTGGAGAAGCCTCCTACTAACTTAACACAACCAGCTGGCCCACATCCTTGCACGCCACCATCTCCATGAGAATAGAATTTCCCCTTTCTTTCCCATAAACAAGGCCCATTGTAAAAGACCTTCAAGAGTGAGGAGAGACAAGTTGCAAATGAGAGCATTGTTTGTTGCATTTATGGCAATGGACTTCCTTTCAACCTTGTTAGATGACCATATTGGTAAGATATGGTGACAACAATTGCCAATGCATCCACTAATTACATTAGTCCAAGCTATGAAAAGGTGCACACTGTAAATTTTAATGATCAGATTAAATACACAGAAAACTAATTCAAATCAGATGCAAAGACACAGCAGATACCCTGGGAAAACCCTCCTCTTGAGGGAGAAAAACCCAGCAACAATATATCACTTATATATTGAATTGTCACAAAATGATCTTCTTACAAGAGGCCAATATGAAGGCCCAACAATATGCACCAAAGAGTGACGCAACACAGAACTCAATTGCTGATAGTACTCAGCCTCAAACAAAATGCTCTCTTAATACAGTTCGCTTTCACTTATAGATAACTCGCACTTAGACTTCAATGACTATAATCGAACTTAACTTGAAACTTGATGATCTACAATGAGAGTGACATCTATTATAAATACAAGGAGGAGAGGACGTGACTTTTCCCAGCACCATGTCGGCCAACAGCAAGAAGACGTCCCTCTTGGAATTCGCGCCACTTGAACAAGGTCGGCCTTGTTAAGAAAAACGTGCCTCTTCATTTAATATTTATTTGCTTAACAAATAGAGGTGTCTCTATAAAAAATCGCGCCGCCCCTTGAGACTCAAATAAATTAAATAGCTTGAGGCTATTATTTAATTTATTGTCAATAAGAAGATCACTGGAAGATTGCTTCTGACGCTGCAAGTTAACATCAACACACACCACCTTATTGGCCAAGTAGAAAGCTTTCCCAAAGCCACTATTGAGAACAATCAAGAATACATGGCCCAAAACAGATGTGTCCATCATTTTTAATTTTCTAATGGATGGAAAGATTGCAAAAATACACCACTAATCAACGTCATTGCAGTGTCCCCTAAAGGGTCGATGTTTTTGAAGGCAATAGATTGTGAGGTGCAACTAAAGGATGCAATTTCCATCACCAATATCCTCATAAAATCCATTGAGATGGTAGGCTCCAAAAACATTGTCCAAGTTGTAACAAACAACGCTAAAAATTGCAGGGCAATTGATTCAATAGTGGAAGGTACATATGGGCATATTTGTTGGACATCATGCGCTATCCACTCACTCAACTTGATAATGCAAAAGATTGGCAGAGAGATAGAATGGGTCAAAGAAATTTACCCTAAGGCCAAACAGATTGAAATGTTTGTGAGAAATCATCATATGTCACAAGCCATCTTCAAGGCCACCTCTTAGAGTTGTTGAAGGTAATTTAAATTTTATTTTTTAGTATAATCTTAATTTTTTTAATGTATGTGACATGTCATCTACCTTTTAATAATTTAATTTCTGTTTTACGTGTTAGGTGTTGAGACTCATTTTGGATCACACACAATCATCTTGAGATGACTTGTGAAGGTGTGAGAGGCACTGAGTGCTATGGTCATCAACACTCTTTGGAGTGAAAGGGTACAATCAAATATAGATAGAGCCTAAAAAGTCAAAGTATTGATCCAAGTTGATGAGTGGTAAGCTAATGCGAAATTTGTTTTTAGTTTCAATTAACCCATCATCAACATGGTTAGGTATGCTGACATGGATCACCCATGATAGTATTAGCCCCTTCTCAACCAATCTAGACTCTATACAGGTAAGCTACAGATATTATCTCTCCACCTAACCCATAGATGTACATTTGCTTCTTTCAGGCATATTGTACCCTTATTCCTCATAGAATGTTTGTTCATGCCTCAGGGAAAATGTAACCCAATGATGACACCTTATATACCATATATGCTTGTACCACTAGTATTCAAGTGTTTACCCCAACAGACTTAATTGGCAACATCCTCCTCATGGGCCCAATATTGCTCTCCACCACTCCTTTAGGTATGTCCAATATAGAATCATCACACTTCTACAGATTTTCCTTTGGGACTTCTAAGGGTTCTTAACATTTAGCATTATTCCAGATCTTCCCTTATTGTCATATTATTGCATCAATGTGGATTTTAATCATTGGTTGTGTCTAATGTTAGATTGCATCCAAGGCTTTTTTCAAATTCTAAATTTGCATCTATCATGTGATCAATTAGGAATTGGGAAATCTAAAATGGTGCATTATTTAACCTTAATCAGTCACTTTTCTGAAAAGGGAAGTCCTAGCTTAGGTCATTATTTCTAGATCAACTTAATGTTTTTCTATTTGTTGTATATTGCATGGTACTTCCATTATTGCAAATAGAACTGATAGCATTTGCTTGCATTATTTAACCTTATTCGGTCACTTTTCTGAAAAGGGAAGTCCTAGCTTAGGTCATTATTTCTAGATCAAATTAATGTTTTTCTATTTGTTGTATATTGCATGTTACTTCCATTATTGCAAATAGAACTGATAGCATTTGCTTGCATGGTTGTGATCCTTCATCTGCCTACATCCTTGATACCTCAAAACATATCCAGGTTGATGTTCTCTGATTTTAGCCTTTGTCAAGTTGTTATCCTTAGGACCAATCCATGATTACCGTTTCACTGAGAATCTTATTTAATTTTTTGCTTGTATCATCATCCAGATTTTCACCATAACAGCCAGTTCATTGTTGTAACTCATCTCAAAGTCCAATATTGGATGTGCTTGGCTAAATGATATTTCTTCCATAAATTAGCCATGCTTTGAAAGATGGGGTAATAATGTTGTACAGAGCAAGACGGCATGGAAGTGGTTTGAAACAAAGGGAAAATCAAACAGACCTCAACATTACATTAAAGTAATGAATCTAAATATAGGCCAAACGCAACATTGTTCTTAGTAGATATAACCAGTAAAACTTCTGCATCAGTTACCCAATTTCAAAAATATGTTTGAAGGATACAAACCAATAATAATAAGCACCATGACAAACTCAATTACCTGGGGTGCAAACACATAGCCAAGAGTTCCGAAAATAGCCCCTCCTAAAACCAATCCAGCAAGGAAATCGCCTGTGACATGTCCTCTCCCACTGCCACCACTGCATTAACAAACAGGGCATGAGCAACAAATCAGTGGACTAATTACATCTACCAACTGTGGAAACAAATACCAATTTAAGGGGCAAAAGAGCACATTAGTAGTCTAACAAACTCAAAATAAATACATTTCAACCAGATAAAATTCTACTCAAAACACTCACACTGAAGCTTATACGAGTTCAAAGTTAACTAATAAGCTCTAGACATGAACATATTTTGGTTATGAATCATTAAAACAATTAACAATTCTACCCAGCTTATACTCCAGAAAACTTCACAAAGATATGACATGATGAAAACAAACACAAAAGTCTAAAATTCTAAATAGTGCAACCAGTTAAGCAAATCTCATACAAAAAATCAGATTTGCTTATTGCTTTCTTGGATTTTATAGGCAGTGACTGTAATCTCATTGCCTTTTTAAAAATAGCAAAACTTACTTTTCAAGATAAAAGAAAGGAGAAGAACAGCAAATTAAAAACACAATTGAAATATCATAAATACAATATAAAATTCAAAAAATGCTTTGATTCCATGGAGATGTCCCAAACAAGTCCAAAACATGAATAAGCCCATTCTAATTAATAGGCCAATTATTTTCAAACTAAAAGATCAACAGTTAACATCTTGCATTAAAGAACAATGAAGGCAATCCCAGAATCCATATATTTAATCTCATAATTTCCTGAAGAGGAGACTCAAAGAAGACTCGAAACATTGGAATCATAAAACTACTACATAGTTGCATCCAAACATATGATACTATTTTTGGCTATGAAAATCTAAAATATTTTCAAGGTTTATTTATAGTTGTATGTGGGAAATTGGCCTACACAACCCAAAGAATGTGTGAAATTGTGCTGAAATAACCACATTTTGAATTTAAATGTGGTTTGTACTAGCACAGATGCAAATAATATTATAAAATCAGGTTTGTATGTGGCTATAGGTGCTACTCCCAATATTTCCAAGCCTACGCTAATGGCAATTAAAGACATGTGTGATCACTTTAGCCTGATGTAGGAAAACAAAAAAGTACTATGGAGAAACTAGCATAACAATAGCAATTAACCAACAGCAAAAGATTATGAAGAATGTTCCATATTGAGAGTAAACTCCACAAAGATGCTGAAAATAAAGAAGATAAGTACTCAAGATAACATACCAAGCACAAATTACTTGATTTTTACAAGTGAGATTTAATTTCTTATATACACACATTTATTGAGTTACACCAACCCGCAAAGTCCTAACTGACCTAACTCAATCCTAGGTCAAGTTTGATCACATTTTTTATGACCTCCGATTGAGCCCATTTATGTCCTAATTAACCTGATTATAAGTTTGCTTCTCAAACTAGATCTCAAAATTCTTCTAACACAAATTTTGTTAGCCTTCTTGGAAATCTTCCACCGTCCTCAGTTCAAGGTATTTTTTGTTGTTGGTGGATGATTTCTCTAGGAAGATGTGGGTGTACTTCTTGGAAAAGAAACCTGATTGCTATAGTACCTTCGTCATATTCACAACATTGGAACATACATATGGCATCAAATCAAGACTCTACAATCCAATAATGGGGGTAATTCACCATGTCTCAATTCAAGGAATTCTATAAAAAGAAGGTATTTAGCGTTAGTTAATTGTACCCTACACTCCACAACAAAATGGAGTGGTTGAAAGGTGTAGTATGACTATCACGGAGATGCCACAATGCATGCTGCACAATAGGAACGTATCCAACCAATATTGGGGAGAAGCCATAAGCACACCAGTTTAACTTCTAAATAGGATTTTGTGTAGATCCTTGTAGAATATCACACTAAAGGAAGCTTGGTGCAATGACAAAACCAAGGTAATAAATTTTCATGCTTTTGGTTGAGCAGCATACACTTTAGTTTCTGAATAGAAAAGACATAACCTAGATTCCAAGAGTATCAAACATTTCTTTGTTGATTTTTCTACTAATAAAGTCATTGCTAGTGAAGATGTTGATGTAAAAGAAAAGGAGACAAATTTTTCCTATATTCAACAAGAAGACAACAAAGTTCCTAAATCTAGTATTATGGTACCTTTGAAAGACAAACCCTCTGATCCATCAAGGCAATCTGTGCGCAGCATTTCACTATTTCTTCTACATGTCTATAAGAGACATAGAACTAAAAGTGTTTTCCCTTCACCTACGGCTCCTATAGAGATTGTGACTACGCAACATGTACTGAGGCACATCAAAGACCTAAGTGTTATTATTCCACTTTGGATGGTGTACATGAGAATGAACTTCCTCAATAAAATAAATGACCATGGAGAAAAAGAACATCAATTGCTGGTTCAACTACTGAGCATATTCATATTTCTCTTTCTTCTAATCTTTTTCAAGTTTCTATACCACACAAAATTTTTGAGGCCCAAGGAAAACCAAAATGGGAAGCTATTGTGAAGGTCAAGTATGATGCATTGCAAAAAAATCATATTTGGGAGTCAATAGAAATGCCAAAAAGGTCCATTGTGCAAATGGGTTTATAAGGTAAAGTGCAAAGTTAATGGTTCCTTGGACACATAGACACATCTTGTTGCTAATGGTTTTTTGTAACAAAAGGGGATAGACTATGAAGAAAATTTTGCTCCTACTACAAAGATGGTCACATTTTCAATATTTCTCTCCACAGCTGCTCAGTTTGGTCGGAAAGCGTATCAAATGGATATCAAAAGCATCTTCATAAACAGAGATTTCAATGAGATCTATGTGGTGCAGCCTAAGTATTTTCAACTTCCTAGTAGAGAACATCCGATTTGCAGGTTGATTAAGTCCTTGTATAGGCTTAAGTAGGCTCCTCAAGCCTGATATCTCAAAATTGATAAACACCTATAAGATTTTGGATTCAAAAGAAGTCTTTCTAATCCAAATTTTTATGTCAAAAGTGATGATAATGATATTGTGATTAGTGTTGTCTATGTTGAAGATCTTGCCATCACAGGAAGCACAAACAATGGATTTTAGCAAATGAAATTAGATTTGTGCTGCTTTTGACATGTCTATTCTAGGTCCTCTACATTATTGCCTAGGAATTGAGTTTTGGCAATGATCATCACATCTTCATGGTTCAAATCAAATATACTACAAGTCTTTAAGAGCATTTTGGGATGACAAATTGTAACTCATCTTCTACACCTATGGAGGTCAAGCTAAAGTTGTTAACATCTAATGATTCATCCCCAATCAATGAATCACTCTACAAACAGTTGGTGGGTAGCTTGATATATCTTACAACCACTAGAGTGGATCTCTGCTTTGCTATTAGATTTCTCTCTTCGAAACTTTCTATTTGGATAGCCACAAAGCGAGTTTTGTGATATATCAAAGGTGCTCTTGACTTTGGCATACTCCTTCAAAGGGCAACATATTTTGGTTTAATTGGATATACAAACTTTGATTTGGCAGGATAAATTGATAATCAATGTTCTACTACTAGGTATATTTTCTCTTTAGGTTTAGGAGAGATTGTATGGCAAAGTAAGATTCAGCAAACCATTGCTCTATCTTCCACTGAGGCTGAGTACAAATCAGTTGTATATGCTCGTTGTGAAGCAATTTGGCTACATAGAACTTTGGCAGATTTTCAGCTTCCTCAGTCTTCTCCAACCCCATTTTTTTGATAATCAAGTGTATTAAAGTTGGTGAAAAATTTAATGTATCATGCTCGCACCAAACACATTGAGATTCATCATCACTATATTTGGCAGCTAGTCGAGTGTGGAAATATTGCTCTTCATTTCTACACTTCTCAGAAATGATTACTGATTTATGACTAAATCTCTTAATCCTGTTCATTTTCTCAAATTTCAAAACAAACTTTGTGTTATTTCTGGTTTAGTCATTAAGGGGGTATTAGAATATTAGTCTAATAATAAAATAAAGTGTATGTTTATAATCGAATCTAATAAGTTAACTGTTAGTGGTAGTTAGTAGTTTTTAATAAAATTGTTGTAACAGCAGTCCTTTGTAACTGCCTTCTATTTTTAGTACAGCAGTCCTTTGTAACTGCCTTCCATTTGTTCAATAATATAATACAGCATATCTTCAGGAAAGAGATGCCAATTTCTCTCAATCTCATTTCTATACCTTTTACCAACATTAATAACACTGAACTCAAAAATGACCACATCACCCACATATGCAGCAACATCATGTCATCTAACAACAATCTTGTGTACAAACCACAACAAATAACACATCCAACCATGCTGGAATGTCAATTCCCTCATGGGAAAAACAACCTCAAGAGCCTCTAAAGTAACATCAGGTACACTCATTGAAGTATGGCTCTCTAGAATATGAATCCCAATGTCATCTAAAGCAGCAATGTCCTCTGAGACAACTTCGTCCTCTTCAGCATCCAAGTAACCGTCAGTCATGGCACCCTATACAACTGGCTGGTACCAATACACCTCTAAAGAAAGGGTGTCCATATAACGGTGCTGACATGGATCTCAAAACCAACAAGACTACTCTATGATTAGCTTTTACACAAAGAGGAATAAATCAATACCAAAAGTTCTCAATGATGCTTCTTATGTCGATGAGTGCATGTGTGCCAAAATCAACTGTCATTGGAGAAGTGATAAACTGTGATATGCACTAACACAATATGCCCAAGGATTTAAAAATATGAAAGGCTTCTTGAAAGAAAATTTTCTTAAGACATCAACCCCGATGATCAACTATGCATTCTCAACTCTCACAGCATAACCATCATGAGAATTATCCAATATACTACAAACTTTAGGAACTGTATATCTCAATAAATCCACATCGTGAGTGGATCTCCAAATATCATGAACATGCAAACAACAACCATCATATCTAGTATAAATGTGAAGAACTGCATACCAAATACTGTGGATTTCAGTCAATACACCATAATTTTTCATTTCTTCTACCTCACCAAATAAAAACACATTTATACAGTAAAAAAATTTAATTTAAAAAAATAAAACTTAGTTTAAAAAGTTTTAAACAGATATTAAAAAATAAAGTTTACTTTTATTAAATTATTGTAAATAAATGAGTAAAATTTTCTGGCAGCATAAATATTGATTAAGAACTCAATAATATTCTTTCCTTCTTCAATTTTTAAAAATAATTATAAATTAGTATGTTTTTAAAGGGAGAACATCCAAGAAGGAAATCTACTTCAGCAGTTCACTGAGCAGGTATGCTGCTAGTGCTCAGGGCTCTCTGGAGTTCTATGATTTTAAGCAGCTTAACTAGCCATTTGAGGATGGTATGTCCTTTTCTAATTGTATTGTTGCCATGCCCCCAAAATTGCAAGCGTTAAAATGCAAATAAATAAATAACATAAATGACAAAATACATATTAAAAATATAAATACAAATATTAATAATTTAATATTATTATAACTATAATTATCACAATATAATATTATAAGTATTAAAAAACATATATATTAAAACTAATATATATAAATAAATATTAAAATAAGAAAATATATATCAAACGGCAACGAATACCATCATGTATATAAGGCAACGATAAAGAAAGGGATCAAATGCAGAATAATGCAGCGATCATAATTAGTACAAGGAGAGAGCATTAACAGCAGCGCTTGAAGTTTTTAAAGGGCAGCAATTAATATAAGGCAGCGCTCAAGTTTAAGGCAGCAGATATTTGAATTAAGATTTTGTTAAGGCTTCAACCAACGATTAGGAATGGTTGTGACTCTTCTAAAAAGGCATTAATAAAGAAGGGGTGTGACTCCCCAGAAATAAAAGATATATAAAGGAGAATCATATTGAGGAATGCAGGGGCACGTGTGAACAAATATATGGATCAGTCAGAAATCTGGAAAAACAGATGGAATATCATTACATATGTATATATATAAATAAGTTCATATAAAACGATTATGGAAAGATTGAAATCAATTAGAAATATATATATATAGATAGATAGATAGATAGATATTAGTTACGATTATGCAATAATGATGCTTGTAGCAATTATTGAGTCTTATAAGTAATTATGATTCTTTAATATAAATGTGGATAATAGATTCTGATTTGTTTGATTTACACTAACCAATCATATGGAAGAGAAGAGGAAATGCAAGGAAGGGGAGCAGATACAAGATCACTATCTAAGTAGACCACCACATACTGGATGTCCAATGTGCCTGCCACTTGTGGCCAAGAGGGTAAGTGTCCGCTCTTGGGCTTGGATAGGAGGATTTCCGGGCACCCTATTGCGATTTCGTTTCCAACCTCTACAATGGTTGATAGTTGTAGTTCATATTACATTATCGATCTGATCATAAATTATTAAGGCCTCTATAATTTGTTCATGGGAAAAAGAGCTGGAAGTACATGATTGAGGGGGAGAGATTCCTTGCTAAGCAGGAAAGACTCCTAGCACTCTCTTGAGGTTCCTTCTCTAATCTTCCCCAATGATGGATTATTGAGGGGATAATAATTCAGAATCAGCATTGTGAGTTACTCATCTAGATCACTATATATATATATATATATAATGATCAATTAATTAAACTAGAGTCTATCAGAAGTTGTAATTTAATAAACTATGTCTCCTGCTTGGAAATAGCAATTTTAGGGCAGAATTCTAAGTATCCCAAAAGGAGACATTACAATTGTCCCATTTTGTGAGCTGTCTTTGAGCTGCTAGTGTAGTGTTGTCAATTTATAGCCTTTGTGTTGTCAGTCCATATAGTTGTTTCTTGGTTGTTTGTGGGGCTTCAATGTTGTATCTGATCTTGTCTTTGTAAAAGGGTTTGGGCCCTTTCAAAAACCAACCTTTACCTATAATCTATATATATTTTCTATACTTATCATATTTTTATCATACCTATCACATTTTTTAATTGACTTTTTTGAACCATACTTATAGTCTACCATATAAGCAGTTATGTTGAACAATTGCTATCTTTATGATATTGCTATCAAGATTCAACTATGTAGTTTTACGAGTCAAACTCATTGACCCATGTTTCATGAGTAGTGGTTCACAAGAACCCATCTCTCATGATAGTGAATGGTCCACTCAGCACTCATTGCATCTAGGTGATGCTCACAGAGGTGAAGCACTGGGACTTCCCAGGAGGTCACCCATCCCAGTACTACTCCAGCTCAAGCGCACTTAACCATGGAGTTTCCTCCAAGGTTAAGCCCACTTAGCTTGCAACCCCATTTGCAAAACCTTCAGCAAGTGTTGTGCCTTATGAACCATTCATTATAGAGCCCCTTTAGCTCATCAATTGATAAGTAGGAGGTATTTTCCACAGCGTGTCAAATTATGATATTGCTATCAGCATAGTTGGAAGACTCACCGAGTTTTCAGCGAGTCTTGAAAAACTCATGAGTTTTTTTACCCGGCAAGTCTTTATGACTTTAACTCGCCAAGTCTACCTGCCGAGTCTTTTCCAAAAACTCGCGAGTCTTTACAAAAGACTCGCCAGATATATAAAAAATGCAAAAAACATAAAAAAAAAAAATCAAAAAAGTTGCCAAGTTTTTTGCCGAGTTTTTGTTGACTCTCCAATTTTTGGCTTGGCGAGTTTTTCTCCTAGCCGAGTTTTCCAACTATGGCCATCAAGATTCAACTATGTAGTTTTACGAGTCAAACTCATTGACCCATGTTTCATGAGTAGTGGCGCACAAGAACCAATCTCTCATGATAGTGAATGGTCCACTTAGCACTCATTGCATCTAGGTGATGCTCACAGAGGTGAAGCATTGGGCCTTCCCGGAGGTCACCCATCAAAGTACTACTCCAGCTCAAGCGTGCTTAACCATGGAGTTTCCTCCAAGGTTAAGCCCACTTAGCTTGCAACCCCATTTGCAAAACCTTTAGCAAGTGTTAGTGCCTTATGAACCATTCATTATAGAGCCCGTTTAGCTCATCAATTGATAAGTAGGAGGTATTTTCCATAGTTTACATACTCTCCGATTACTCTTCGAGTAGCCGAGTAATCTCCAAAAAAATTGCATGTTGAGTAATTTTTGCTTTTACTTGCGGGCAGTATGCAGATGGATTTTCTCCCGTCAAATTATCGAGTAATCGCCAGTAGCTCGCAAAAAACCCACAAACTTAGCATGTTTGTGTGTATAAATATGTATGTGTGTGTATATGCATTCAAACTTGGCATCCTGTGTATGTTTATAGATATGTATGTGTGCACAGTGTAGTCTTGAGTATACACATACATAAATATCCACACTCATTTGCCGAGTATTTGCCGAGTTTTTCTTGAGTCAAAATTTTTGGGCTTGCCGAGTACTCTTTGATTCCAAGTATGTAAACTATGGTATTTTCCACAGCATGTCAAATTATGATATTGCTATCAGGATTTAACTGTGTAGTTTTACGAGTCAAACTCATTGACCCATGTTGCATGAGTAGTGGTTCACAAGAACCCATCTCTCATGATAGTGAATGGTCCACCTAGCACTCATTGCATCTAGGTGATGCTCACAAAGGTGAAGCACTAGGACTTCCCGAGAGGTCACCCATCCCAGTACAACTCCAACTCAAGCGCGCTTAACCATGGAGTTCCCTCCAAGGTTAAGCCCACTTAGCTTGCAAACCCATCATAGTAAAGCACATTAATCGGCCTGCTCTGGAGACTTCCAATTTGACATTTTTTACCACATTACAATATTTTATATCTTCTTAAAGAATAGCATGCCATTTTTTATATACAAGTGTCAAGAATCTTTACCACAGCAATTCCATATGCTAGCCAGACATGTAATAAAACAGTAAGCTTACAAACAGCATTAATACTCATGCATAGAGAAAAATGGTTCTTACTCATATGCTGCACGTGCAGAAGCTTGTTGTTTGCAGCTCATGCGTCCATACAATTTAGCTTTTCCCTTCCATACATTGTTAGCTGGTGAAGATCTTGATGGAATCAGTTTTACCATGCCATATTCAAGAGGCTTAGATCCAGAAATGCCTGAAAACGAGAGAGAAAAGATGGCATACTTGAAAGAGATGTTTTAAAAAATTAAAAGCGAAAACCCTATTTTGCTATTAGCAATAACAAAGGAAAAATTATGCAAAAGAACACTTCTAATTTTTATTTAGCTTCCTTCAATGACTGCTATTGACATGAAAAGTTAAAACAGTGCAGAGTGATTATAGCATGAAACCTCTACATAATGATTTTAGTGTCAACAAGTGCCCAAAAGATAAATCTGTGAAACAAAAATCTGCTTTAAGTCTATTATTCCAAGTAAACAAAATGAAAGTTCAATTTAATCTTAAGATTATTCCAAATCATCCATTATTTCTTCATCATCTGACTTTAGCATGAAAATACTACAGATTAATTTTAGCATGAAATGGATACATAATTATTAATTATTAGTGCGCCTTTAGAATCAACAAATGCCCAAAAGGTAAAGCTGTGAGAA